>JANBUP010000185.1:0-11769 GCA_027579525.1 Coemansia furcata | reverse complement strand
TTTCACGATGCCACCTGTCTTGTACGGCACTATGGAGTTACCCACACATACCCAGAATGGTTGTTCCAGAGGGGCTCCAAGGCAGAACATCCACCAGCCCCGCCTCTGCCTCTGTGCATCCTTTGCCACCTTGTCTGCTGCTTTGTTACCCTCGTTACCCTTGTGGCCTGGTATCTACCTCAGCCTGAGGTCTGCCGTGCACTGGCGTATTTGCAGGACAAAGAACTGTGTGACATAGGTGAGCGGGGACTTGCGCCAGCTGTCTTTCTCTGTACTCAGCAACTCCCTCGTCATGGCAATGGCAGCCTGTGACTGCAGTGTACTGTCGATGACCAAGAGACTAAGATACTGAGTAGTGCTGTGTCAATAGAATTACAAGGCATGAGTTGCCGATACATTGCCTCTATGTCTAGTAGAGCCCATTCGCTTACAGATGTATAAGTGACAATACTACAACATCGTTCGTTGCACTGTTCAAGTGGCCAATGCATATCTTGCGTGCCAGGTCTCAGTATATGGGGCAATGATTAGATGCTTGCAAATATCGGTCACTCAAGCTCACGAGTTAGCTACTGGCACTACGTATAAAGTTGACTCTTGGTCGTACTAAAGTTGCAGATGCATATCACCATTTGTTGACAAGAACAAGCTATAAGTGTCAACAATACTAGGTCGACGACTGTTCCTGCCCCAAGAGAGAGCCTTATTGAAGTATACGTATACACACCACACATCAGTCGTAATGTAACTCAAATCGCGGAATTGGCAAGTTCGAATTGAGTATGGCGGCAAAATTGACAAGACGAAATTTGGTAGTTAATAATTCAAAACAAAAATAAACAAATGTAGGCAAGGTCAACAGCGGCATGGCCAGGGTTAGAAGGTGGTAAGAGAGGGGTTAGAAGAGGGGCACTGGTTGGAATTGGGTTGGAATTGGGTTAGAAGGGGTGTGAAAAGTTTTCAAAGATAATAAAGGGGTAAGAAGAGAGGAGAAGAAGAGAGGCACGCTGGAATCAGCATCATCATTTATTTATTACAGGGGAAAAAGACACCAATTAGTGCACCATAATATTTGATTTTGTCATGTGAGAACACGTGAGGGGCGAAAGGGTGTCGAATTAACAAAAAAGGGTGTCAAAATAACGATACCCCCAAATACTAGAAGGCATATAATAAAGTTTAGATATTTGTTGTGGTTGTAAAATATATATGTAAAATGGAAATATTATTTCAAGATGGGGAGTACCTCCAGCAAGGTACACTAGTTGCTACCATGCCTTTATACTCCCCAGTATACTCTCTACAAGTAAATAAAACCCTACACCCTACCAACACTACAAATCATCTGATGAGAATCCATACATGTCTGCACTTGTAAAAGAGGTGACAATGGATGTCTCTGAATGTGCATACTCATTGCTCTGCCCAATCACAACATATTTACTAAAATTTGGATATTTTGACATGCATAGAGTGAGAAAGCAAACTGATATTATTGCTTGTAAAAGTAAACTAAACAACATCCCCTAGTGGGGACCAATTATTGGACCTATGAGCCTCAGCCACCTCCAGATCTAGTGTGGCATGCATCCTCAGCAATGCCAAGAGCTCTTGCTTTGTTGCCTTGCAGCATCACAGTACCTTCTTTCCAGCCCTGCCCCTCTGATATGCATATAGCAAGAGACCTATTCTAGAATTTGAATATAAATTATTTTTTTCCATATTTTGGATTGCTGTTTATTAAATAGCTTAAGCTTCCTTTAAGTCAAAATATAATTGAGAAGGCAGAGCACTCTGTTCTGCTTTCAATTTAAAATTTTCAGGACTAGTAAATATAAAGCACACTGGTGTTAATATTTTAGTATTGCTAGATATTTTGTTACTCTCAGTATGTATCCTACTCTCTACTGTACTAACAATATATAGTGCTGAACCCCGTCTGTATTCCTTACATTTGTCCCACACATCCTTAGCTGCAACTTCATAGGTTTTTTCAGTAACATTATAATAATCATTATCTGTTTGAGTAACATAGTCACCATCTATATACTTAATTGGACACTTTGTAATGTCCTCCATGGTATTGTGATATTCAATCAGTGGTAAATAACCTGAGGGAAGAGTAATGTAGGGTTGTGAAAGGACAATGAATCTAGGGGCACATGCCTCAATTTAAATACTTGGCAATAACTATTGTCAAAGTGAGCAGTAGCAACTTACAAAGTCTAATTTTCAAAACTCTGGTCCTAATGGGTCTTAAATGCTGCAGTAATACCTGCTATAATGGCAAGAGATCTCACTGTCTAAAAGTTCTATAAGTAAGGAGATTACAAAATAAGCCATCTTCTGAAATCTAATGGAAGTGCACTTCCATGCTGCTACAGTGCTCCAATTGTCAAACAACTCTGTTATATTCATGTCTAGTACTATTGCAATAACTCTATCACAAATATGTCTGAATTGATTGTTGATGAAGACATGGACAAGATGTGCCTTGACTTGAGTATAATACATGGGCAAGGTGGGATGTATCATATGTGGGGGAGCCTGAATAAGATGTGATGTGACTTTAGTGGAAGACACACAATATTTAATGTGTCTCAAGTGGAAGACATTGTTAAGATGCTATGAGAAGAGTGTGGGATTCCAGCTGGGCTATAATGCCATCAAATCAGTAAGGCTTATACTAACCCATTTAGGCAAGGCAAGTATGTGCATACTACACTGATTTCCTGATGAAAAAAGAGATCTCACTACACAGCATACTACAAGCCAAATAAGGCACTGGTCACACCCCCAAAAAGGTATGTTTATTTATTTCCACCTTAAGTAGGAGGTTAGAGAGAGAGGGGGGTATGAGATCTGTCAACCACTTAGCACTAGATCCTAACTGGACCACAGCACAACTGGGCTTTTTGTCATTATTGGAAAAAACAAACCTGACCACTGTCTTCCAACTACAAGCAACCAGAGAGAGTCCAACTGACATGCATCCCTTAAACATTGCCCCATTGGAGTGGAAAAAAGAAGCAGACAAGCACATCAGACATCAACTCTGGATAGCAATCCCTTGCTTTTGCCATCACAGCTATTTTGCAAGGACTTGCACTAAAGGAGAGCATGCCTACAGCACCCACCCTAGGCAGCAGCTTTTGCCTGCCCCTGGCCCAATCAACCACTCAGAGAACCTTTTTGAATCCAAGAGCAACTCTAATCAAGTATTGCTAATGTAAAACTACTATGACCCTCTGAAATAGCATCAAGGAATCAGTCAAACTAAAGCCACCACCCTAGACTGAGCAAGATCCCAGACAAGCACCTCATGTTAGAGTTAAATAAATGGCTTTGTTCCTAAAATATATTGTCTAAAAAAAAGGGGAGAACTAGGAATGCATTGCTGTTATCACAAGAATTGACTTCTTATACCCTGCATGATTGGCACTTCAAAGTAATGGCCTGATCAGTGGATTACCAAATTGCCAGATCAATACATCATTGGTGAAACATTAGCCAACAACATCAGTGACAGATTTCAGAGCATTCTTGGGCCTTGCGGGTTACTATTGATGCTTTGTGGATAAGTTTGCTGAGCTCTCGGCACCACTCACTGACCTGCTCAAGGATGACATTGAGTTTGTGTGGGATAGTCAGGCACAGGTGAGTTTTGACCAGCTGAAACAAGTGCTGACATCAGTGCCCATGTTGGCTATGTTTGACCCATGCACTGACAAGCATTTAGAAACAGATGCATCAATCTATATGACTGGTGGTGTGCTGCACCAGAAGGATGCTGATGGCAACTGGCACCCAATCTGCTATTTTTTGCACAAGATGTCCAGCTCTGATTGCAACTACATGGTTTATGAGCAGGAATTGTTGGTGCTGGTTGACTGCCTCAAGGAGTGGGAACACTGGCTGAACTGTGACATTGAGATACTGACAGATCACAAGCCATTGGAGTATATTTTTACACAGCAGGATGCTGGCAGCTGCAAGGTGTGCTGGATTGAAGTTCTGAGCTGATATGATGCCACAGTTAAATATTGCAAGGGGGAGACAATTGGGCTACAGATGCATTGTCTCAGGCACCAGAGCTATGCCTGGTTGTAGAAGCAGCACCACCTGTGGTAACAGCCAAACTGGTGGTGCCCAAGCTGATAAAACCACCAGTTAGTATTGAGCCAGCTGACAAGCTGCCAGTTGTGGAGCCACCAGTTGTAGAAACTGGGGTAGCTGCAGATGCCAAGATGGATGATCTGTCAGTGCAGTTTAGTGAACTCCAGGTGTATGCTGTGGACTTGACACAGCAATCTCCACAAGCAATGCAAGTGGTATTACTGCACCCTTTTGCCAAACTTCTGGCATCAGCTCATGATGATGATGCAGGCTATGATGTAGAGATGCCAGAAACAGTTGTGTTACAATCAGGCATCACAACCAAAGTACTGCTGGGCCTAGCTGTTGAGGTACCAGAAGGTACATTTGTGAAGATTGAAGGTCACAGTGGGCTTGCCACCAGGGGAATTCAACCAGTGGGTGGCATTGTAGACTGGGGATATATGGGTGAAGTAGCAGTGTTGCTGCACAACACCAGTGGTGAGTTGATTATACTGGAGGCCAGCTGTAGTGCCAAAAAATCACATGATCACATGATCACATGATTCATACAAGACCAAAAGACATTAGCTGCAAGTAACTGGCAAAGATGAAAGACATGATGAATGCATATGGCAGCAATATATGCATTCAGCAGACACAAGAACAGTGGTGATAAAAATGACCAGTTGCAACAAGAGTATATTAATTATCATATTTAAAGAGCAGAATAGCCACCTAGTTTTATTAGTTCAACCATCAACCAGTATTGAAAATATTCTGACATCACAGTAAGTACACTTTGTAGCACTCTGCCTTTTTAATCAGAAAATAGGTGTAGTATGCATGCACAGCCATCATCTAAATGATTTAGGGTTTACTGGCAGTAGGCATGCATAGCCATGGCCTAAATGGGCTAGTATATTCTAAATGCCCATCCAGACCAATCCAGTAGGAACTGTAAATGTCATATCATTCTCAAGAGCATATACCTTTTCACAACTATTTAAATAGTTTCTTAAATCACATTCATCCATTCCTGGGTTTAAGAATTTTTCTAATTGCAGAAATCCTACATCAATTTTAGAATTTGCTAAGATAACCACATAGTTCTTAGCAACTATTTCATTACACTTGTCATCTGAAGAATCATTCATTCTAATAAACTCATCAATTCCAAAGTGTGACACACAATTATGGTGAAGGTCACTAATTGGCTCAGATTTCAAAAATTTTGTCACATATTTATATAAAGGCTCCTGCTTATCAGCTGTACCATATCTAATTGTAGATTGTATGTCACAATTATTTATAACTTCAGCACCATCATCAGCACTATGGATATTTCTAATGCCACCAAATCCATATGCAAATTTGCCATAGTGATAAATTGTATCACATCCTTTATAAATCATATATAGTCTTATAGTGAATTGTTCTGACATAATTAAATGATTAGAGATTAATTTAACTGTGTCAAATGTAGTATAGAGTTTAAAATTAATAAAGTTAGAGGCAGATTTCTGGTGAAGTATATAAAAATGTAGATATGATACTTTCTTTTATAGCTGATCAAATGGAAGAATTATTTGAAATTATTTAAGGCCCATATATTTTAATAATGTCCTCCAGATAGTAAATCAAACATAGCCAGTATAATAGCAGGTATATGTTAATTTTTCTAACCATGCAATATTCCTCTTTTAATAATATGATTTTTGTTACTGTTGCAGAAAGACAGAACAATGAAAATGCATACTACTATTGCTTGGGATTCATAAACAATATAGGCAAATTATGCCATATTAGGGAAGTTATAGAAGCAATTTATTCATATTATGATATTAATAAAATCCTGATCATTTACCCTTTATTAAAAGTTAGGTTAATAAACCATTATGCCAAGATCAGGCTATCATATCCATCCAAATTATTTTAATAAGTATGTTTGAATGGAAAAGTCAATACAAAGGCATTTATACTGAAAAATAATAGCATTATTTGTGAAGAAGGAGAGGGTATGGGATCTGTCAACCACTTAACACCATCACAGCTGTGATGCCATCACCCAGATGAATTTGTGGCTGTAATGCTTCTGTAATGCCTAGCCAAAATGGCAATGGGTTACAGAGGTCATTATTTCTCTAAGCAGGGAGTTCACAAAATAGGTAATTTTTTTGAAATTTGATGGAGCTACACCTCTATACTGCTACAGAGCTCAATAATTCATGCTGTAAATGGCCTTTTCTTCCTCTATACTGTTGCTACCCATGTACCAACTTTTGGACTGAATGGATCCATGTGGACAACATGGTCAGCACTCTAGGATCTGGCTCATGATTACTATGTTAATGTGCACTTTTGGGTGCAATTAGAACTTCATCATATCATTCATGGTCCACAAATGAGCAAGCACCTTGTCCTTTTTTGTGACATGTCTGATACTGGAGCTAGCTATTTGTGAAATATTACCTCATTTGGGTGAGTATTAACCTAGTACATGTACCATTCATACCAGATCCACAGCTTAGAGATAAAAAAATTTGATGTCCTGTACTGATCAATCATGATTGATCACCCAGTCAGATGCTGGCCCTGCACCCAGCTTGCAGTGATATTGAACTTGTCCAGGCCATAAATGCTATTTGGCACCATGTAGTCAATTTGAGGCAATGGACATGATGTTAGCCTGAAATGTCTTGTACATGATTATTTTTGGATGAAGAAATTTGGTTGAGAACTGAGCAACGTAAAATAATAGCATATATTGCAAGTGACAACTAAAGTATGCAAGTGCATAGATCAATTTCCCAATTGTGCAAAAGTGTCACCCAAATATCTCACTGAGCAAAGTACTAAGTGTATTATCACCTTTAATACATCGATAGATAGGTATTCTTTCATACAACCTCTCTGTCAAAGGACATGCAACTAGATTGCTTCTGGAGTGTACAATCCTCATCCATGTGCTGATTGCCTGCATAGAATAAAGCTCATAGCCCACCCAGCCATCACCCCCTTATCCTTCTATGCCAAATGGTCAGTAGCAGCTATGTGAGCAGGTATACTTTTGTCTTGAATGTGTTAGTAGTCTTCTTTGATGTTATTTCACTTGTTCATTTAGCATTTCTATGCTCTACATCTTTAAATTTGCTTGCAATTGACAACTTTGTTACTCATTTAGTGCACAGGACCTGACTAACACATAGTTTGCACTTAAGACAACCATGCAATATCATAGGTGTGATGTCAGAATATTTTCAATACTGGTTGATTCTTTAATTAATAAACTAGGCAGCTATTCCACTCTTTAAATAAGATAATAAATATACTCTTGATGCAACTTATCATTTTTATTGTTGCTGTACTTGTGTCTGCTGAATGCATATATTACTGCCATATGCATTCATCATGTCTTTTGTTAGAGTTAATTAAATGGCTTTGTTCCTAAAATCAATTGTACCAAAAAAAGAGAACCAGGAATGCATTGTTGTTATCACAACAATTGACTTCTTATACCCCACATGATCGGCACTTCAAAACAATGGCCTGATCAGTGGATTACCAAATTGCCAGATTAATACATCATTGGCAAAACATTAGCCAACATCTTTCATCTTTGCCAGTTACTTGCAGCTAATGTCTTTTGGTCTCACATGCATCACATGATCACATGATTTTTTAGCACCACAATTGCCCCTTCTTAGAAGCAGACTCTGTCTGCTTTGTGGTTACTTGAGACCATTCATTTGCTCATATTCATCAATTAGTTTTTTGTTTTTCTTTAAATGTTCTGCCTGTTCCCATGTGCATTTGTGTTCACCGTAACCTTCCCAGTGGACTAGGTACTCCTTTTTCTTGCATTGTGTGCAGTGATTGACAACTCATTCAGGGTAGTATTTGAGATGTCCTTGAATTTGGACTGGTGGCAGTGGTTGTAAAATGCAGTTCTTGAATTTGTCAGTCATCACATATTTCTTGAGGTAAGCCAGGGATATGATGGGGTGAATATGCATAGTTACAGGTAACTTGAGCTGGTATGCATTTTTGCCAACTGCTTCCAATACCTTGTAGGGGCTAGACCACTTGTGTTGGAGGGATGAATTCAAGCAGTTTTGTAAGTATGGCAGTGTTGTAAGTTGGGTCGATATCATGACTTTATCATTGACATTGATATCTGGCTCTCTGGCTTTCTTGTCATGGCTCTCTATCATGCATAGTTGAGCAAACTCAATGTTGTCTTGTATCTCTGCATTTATGCATTTAAGTCATTTAAATGTTTCTTGTGCTGTAGGTTCATCACTTATCATGTCATGGACTAGGTTGGCTGCAGTGCAAGGGCAAAAACTGTAGTTAGTGTAGAATGGACTGTGCTGCATGGAACTGTTGCTGTGGGAGTTGTATGCATGTTCAGCTTGTGGCAGCAGTTGCTTCCAATCAGTTTGATTGTTATTACACATCACACGTAGCATCATTTCAAGGACTTGGTTTACTCATTCAGTCTGTCCATCTGTCTGAGTGTGAGCTGCAGTTGACATGTGCAGTTCAGTGCCAAGTAGCTTCCATAGCACTCACCAGACTGACAAGGTGAACTTGGGGTCACAGTCTGAGATAATTGAATCTGGTAGGTTGTGTAAATGGTAGACATTTTCAAATATGAGCTGTGCTATGTCTGCCACTGAGGCTGTCATCTTTGTCATGATAAAGTGAGCCATCTTAGACAGCTAGTCAACAACTACCATAATAGTATCACATCCATCTTTAGAGTTAGGTAATCTGACAATAAAATCCATGCTTACACTTTCCCAATTATACTGTGGAATCTGGAGTGGCTGTAGTGGACCATTACTTGACTGGTTGCTGGATTTAATGCATTGACATTTGTCACACATACACACATACTCCTCGCAGTCTTGGTACATCCTGGGCCAATAGAATATGTCACTTAGTCACTTGTAAGTTTTCTTTATGCCTGGATGCATGGCTGATGGTGCATTGTGGAACTTGTGGAGAAGTAGCTTGCAGTCTTGTCTTTTACCAATGCACTGGCACCCCTTCTTAAAGAGTGTGCCATCTACTATGTGGTACTTGGCCATTGACTCTTCAGCGCTGCATGATGTTAGCATCTTGTCATTTTGGAGTATTGTTGTGATCTTCTCAAGTTTGACATTGCCTATGTATGAGTCTTTTGGATCAGTGCTTATGTCAATGGAGAGTGTCTTGCATGCTGCTATCCTCAGCTGGCATATCCTCCCCTGCCCAGTAGAGCTGAATCCACTGGCTCCATGATCTGTGCTCTCAAGTTTCACTACTCTGACCAGCTGTGGTAGTGTGATTTTCATTGGAATAAGTTGAGCAATGCAGTCACCAGTTGTAAAGTCCACTGTTGTGTTGCTGCTATTAAACAGAATGATCTTGATTTCCCCTGTGTAGTTCTTGTCAATGACTCTGCCTAAGACTTGGATACCTTTTAAGGCCAGACCACTGCATGGCATGATGTGAATGTACATTCCTGCTGGGGCCTTGGCAGCCAGTCTGATTGGTACAGGAATCTGCATGTGTGGATCAAGGGTAAACTTGTCAATACAGTGTACATCAAATCTGGCATCATTGGTGTGTGCTTTGTGTGGCATTGTGGCATTGTCATGTAGCAGCTGTATCTCCATTATATCTGAGGTGGAGGGTGGTGTGGTCAGTGCATCAAGTTGTAGATTATCAAATGCACTTGTCAAGTCATCAATATCTGTGGTGGGGGCCATAATTGGTGGGTCAATTGGCAGTGGAGAGAGTGGTGGAGTGGGTGGCATGGTCATGTTGGCAGATTCAATCATCTTGCTATTATCTGTCTTGTCATTTGTTGTAGTTATTGGCACTTCTTCTTGTATGGTCAGTGGTTCATGAGTAGCTGGCATCAGTTCTGGGAGTCAAGGAGGCAGCATAGGCTTGTCTTGTTATAATGAGAGGGATCGAGATAGGCCATCAGCAACAGCATTTTGGCTGCCCTTGCAGTAAGTAACTTTCATCATAAGCTCACTCCAAATACTAAGCCAGCATGCCTGGCATGGGGACAGGGTGCCTTGCAACTGTAAGAAAATAATGGACTGGTGGTCAGTGAGTACTTCAAATTATATCCCATGTAGATAGTGTCACCAGATCATCAGTGCATGGATAATAGTGAGTAGCTCTTGTTCATGGATTGGGTAGTTGCATTGTGCCTTGTCTAGTTTCATCGAATAGAATGCAACTGGACACCATCTACTGTTATGTTTCTGGTGTAGGACACCACTGATTGCAGTACTGGATGCATCTGTCTCTAGATGGGTCTTGAGGGTTGGGTCAAACTGGTGTATCATGGGCGTCATGGAAAGCTGTTGTTAGAGTGACTTGAATGCTGCATCTGCATTGTGGTTCCATGCAAACTTGGAAAGTGATAGTATGTCAGTGAGAGGAAGTGCAATCTTGGAGTAGTCCTTGATGAACTGATGATAGTAACCACTTAGTCCAAGGAAGGTGAACATGTCAGTTAGTGAGCTAGGTGTTTTCCAGTTCATGATTGCCTCGACTTTGCATGGGTCAGTTGTTATGCCTTTGCTTGATATGACATGTCCAAGGAACTCAACTGATTCTTGGAAGAAACAGCATTTCTCAGCCTTGGCATGTAGGTTGTGGTCACATAGGCAGGTCAGTACAGCTTCACAGTTGGCAGCATATTGGTCTGGGTTGCACAAAAAAATCAGAATGTTGTCAAGGTATACAATGCATGTCTTACCAAGTAGGTCACTCAGCACATGGTTCATGACATGCTGAAATGCTGCAGGTGCATTTGTCAATCCAAATGGTATGACAGTGTATTCGAAGGAGCTGAGCTTGGTGTGGAAAGTGGTCTTGGGGATATCTTCATCATGAATGCACACTTGGTGGTATGCCTGCACCAAATCGATTTTGGAAAAGATCTTGGCACCACATGTGTCATCAATGAGGTCATTGATACGGGTAAAGGGTAAGCATCTTTGACCATAATGGCATTGAGGCCATGGTAGTCAATGCATAAGTGCATTGTGCCATCCTTCTTTTTGATGAAAAGGACTGGTGCACCCCATGGTGATGATGATGGTCTAATGTATCCCTTTGCTTGTAGATTGTGTAGTTGGCATTCGAGCTCAGCTATTTCAGCATGAGAGAGTCAGTATGGGCATATGGTGACTGGTGGTTGGCCAGGTTGGACATGAAATTCCAACTCAGGCCTGCCTTTTGCTGGGCATCCTTGTGGCAGTGTTTCCAGTACTTTGGTGAATTGTGTGCATTGGTCAGCAAGTAGTTTGCCATGTGTTGTCATGATGGCAGAGAGTTGTAGCATAGTGTCAGTGTTGGCATTCCATTTGTACTTGATGAAGAATACCTCTTCAACCTCACTGCTTGCATGGGCTGTATAGAGAGCCTTCAGTGACAAGGGTTTAGTGTCATCATTTGTTGTCTTTGACTGGATGCCATGGATAGTCCAGTCACATCCAGCATGGCATAATTTGAGTCAGTCTTCAAGGCAGTGGATGATGCTGCTCTTGGTCTTTAGCCAGTTATTTCTGAGTATGACATCCTCTGCAATGGGTAATACCAAGCAGTGCACATTTACAATTAGCTCACTAGTGAGTCTGAGTGGCACATTGCATGTACTGG
>JANBUP010000184.1:0-11775 GCA_027579525.1 Coemansia furcata | reverse complement strand
CGCAAGACTATGCGATCCCTTTTTTGATCAGTGATTTGAGGCTGTGCGCCCGCACAGCCATCATCTAAATGGGTTAGTAGAAAGAAAGAGGAGCAGAAACAACAAGCAATACATCTGCAGGATTGATGGAACAGCACTTCAGGTATCAGAAGGAAAAGAACCCATCTGCAGCTTATGGAGTAGTGCCATAAGATAGAATACTCACATGTGATACATGCTAATCCATTAAACAAAGTAAATGAGATAACCTTTATTCCAATTCCAAACACAAAACAGTTGTGCTAGCCATGTTTACAAATCTACCCTCTTTTGCCCTTTGTAGACTATAGAATATAGTAGGTAGAAATGAAGACTACATATAAAACAAATCAAATCAAAGACACTATAAATTCTGTGATGACACATGGTCGATGCATATGAGTTGTAGCAAAACTGCAAAGATTGCAAATGATTCAAATAGTTAAAATAATACCAAGGCTGGAGCTACTCTAGATCAGACTCATGAGTATACTCATCACCAGCTCCCTCAATAAGAGAATGCTCCCTATCAATCTTTATCTGAGTGAGCCTATTTGCATTCTCCAGATTGCTCATTTGGGCCTGATAAATATTCTCAGCTCACTGCTCCTCTGCCTCAGCATGCCACTCCTCTGCCTCAGCATGCTGATCCTCTGCTTCCAAATGTGATCATTGAAAATTTAAAAAATTCTCAACAATGGTAGTTGCACTAGATACTGCTGCAACTGCAGACATGTGTGTTATTTGAATTGACCTTGATCCCCACCTTGCTGAGGTTGTAGAATGCATGTTCCTGGTGGGCAGTTGCTGTTCAGCTGGCGAATGAGTGGGTGGTCTCTGAGTCAGATGTATTTCATCAAGTGGATGATTAGGAAGCAAGTCAGAGGCAGGAGATCCCTGGTCAGCTAAAGCCCAACCAAGCCCAGCCAGAGATTGTGAGCTTTGAGCCATATTAGATGCAGCATGAGAATTGGAGCATGATGAGGCCACATCATCTGGCAATACAGACTCTGGCACCCCCCTGTCACTGAGAGAATCAAATATTTGAGGAAGGCCATACTGTTGATGTATATGGAATGTGTCACATAATCTCCAAAGATCAAGGACCATCCTAGATGCAACCCTCACTGCCTGCCCATCATTGACCATTGTAGTACTGCTCCTATCTCTATACTTTGTCCATAGAAGCTTGATCTTCTTTATGACAGAAGCTGGTGCAAAGTGACCAAACTCTGGGTGAGAAGCTACCAAAGCTTGGATAGCTCTAGTGTCAAGTTCAGTGTTAGATGTGGTTGGTGAAGTTGGGCCTCAGTGAAAGTAATGCTCAAAATTACTGCTAGAAAGCCAAGCTAGTAAAGTGTGGATGTTGTGTTTTGACATATGATGATGATGCCTTTCTGACTGCTCTGTTGATACTGTGGAAGACATGTTTCCATAAAAAAAAGTGGTAAAATATTGGAATTTCAAAAATAAAATGAAGAGTACAAAATAAAAGTGGCACTTGAAAGAGACAAGATTGAGGGGGGACAGGGGAATAAGGACCTGTAAAACACAGGTCTTTATTTGCAGCATTTTTGGCTGGGGATGTCCTACTCGATGCTTTATTTCAAATATGCATAAGATAAGAATAAGCAAAACTGCCAATTGGCCAAGGCCAATGGGTGGGCCTCCAGCATTATGGTCCATTATGACAGCAGCCACTAATGTGGGGAAACAATAAAATGAACATTAACACATGTGATCACGGGTAACACAGTAATGTAGGTCTAGCAATACAGAATGCCATACACCAATAATACAGAAAGAAAACACTTGCACACACAATATGCTGTATGGTACAAGTTGAAATGTAACAAATGGATATATAGATGCTACCAGATATCACAAATAAACTATGTAAAGAGGAAGTGATGAATCTATTGGAACATATCACCTAATGGCAGTTTAAATAATAGTGGACATGGGTGTCTAATAGATAGACAACCTTTAGACAACCTATACATGACTCACAAATATAGATAGCATACTGATTGTGATCTGATCTGTGATTAAGGTGTGACAGCTCTTCAGGCAGCAGCCCATTTATATCTCTGTGATCCTGGGTAAGTACCACAACCATTGTTGAACTGCTACTGGAATATTGACCAGAAATAGCTTCAATCTCAGTTACCACTCTGACAAGTCACTCTCAAAATCTTTCCAAAAGAGCTCTTGGGCATGTAAGTTCTGACACCATATGCAGATAAGCTCAAAACTTTAAGCACCAAATCTAGTTCCAGTCCCGGATAGTCCTATGGTTTATCCAAGGAAAATTGGTTATAAATTTCACGAGATATCCACAGGGCAAAAATCAATCAGGATAATCAGGATCACAAATCAGGATAATCAGGAAATCGGGATTTATTCCCGATCTAGTTCAGGGCTGAGTATATGCCACCATGCACTAAACGTTCACTGTGGGATAAACATCAGGACCCTTTCAATGTGTTGTTGGCATGCAGCAACAATGCATATGAACTTGATTGTCCACCTCATCATGAATGCAGGCACATTATTAACGTGGAGCACTTGGAGAAGTACCACTGCTCCCAATGCTATGAGTATGAGTTGTGTTAGCCACTAATGCACTAATGATGCATGATCAGCTAATTGAATTACTAGATGATCAATAACTGGTCCAAGTTACAAGGTTATCCACTGATAAGAAATGTTGAGCAACTTAGGCAGTTTGGTATTTCTCTTTAGCTATTTATTCAGATTAAAATCTTTACTACTAACAAGCTGCACCATCCACCCCCAGACCATGTTGATAGTAAGTCTGAATGGGAAGTGGACGCAGTAGTTGATGTGTGTAAGGCAAACAGCCAACATGAACTCCTAGTCAAGTGGGCTGGCTAAGATGACAATGGTAATATGTGGGAACCTGAAGAGTTCCTCAGTTAAGTACAGGATGCATTAATTACCCTTGGAAGATGAGCCACAGTCAGCCTGTTTGATGAAAGTAGCCTGTGGTGATCAGGATTATGATCAGAACCTAGCTTAAAGTAGAGATCAGCAAGTCTTTATCATTTTTTTTTTTTTTGAGGCAGCCTTTAAGCCTAATTTTTATTGATTATAGATAATAAAACTGTCATTCCCAGAGGGGCAGATGATCGGATGCAGCTTGGGCATTGGTGTTGATGCCTTCGGCTGGCTGTTGATGATACTGAATAAAGTGAGAGAGGTGGCTGGCCACAAGGTGAGGATCATTGCAGAAAGAGATCTTCCTGCTAAGCTCATCTTCACCGGGATCAAAGTGATACCACCAGTTAGACACTGTTAACCAGCATTTTGTGAATATGTGTGGGGCCTTGATGAGAGAGTAAGCATAGTAGAAATCATGTAGAATGTGAGCTATGACTGTCGATTTCCATCTGAGGAACATGGCCAGGCTGTTGAGCCTTTTGCCTTCTAGTGATAGTTCAGCACAGGCACAGAATATCTCCCAGACTGCCAGGCCATGCATGGCATCGGCATTCAGGATCCTTTTTGACCAGGCACTAAATCCTGTGGTGACCATGCATAGGTCAGCCTTGAAAACGGGTCCAGCTGGAGTCATTCAGATCCCCTGCAAGAAGCATGAGACCCTCTGCCAAAAGTCTTGGATGTGGGGACAGAGCCAAAAGTAGTGTATGATATTCTCATGGGGTACTCTTTGGGGCTCACTGATTGTGCCGCTATCTGCAGCATCTGTTTTGCTGAGGGTGTAGCAGTACTTACATTCTAGGGGTAAGTCTGGGATGTAGTGAGATAGCTTGGCTGCAGTTGGAACTGCAGCATGCACCATGAGCCACAGTAGAGACAGATGTTTCGGTTCAAGCAGGATCTTGGGAAGCCTAGCCCAGTGCTCTTTTGCCATTCGATTGCATTTTTGTTCAGCTAAGTTGCCTTGCTCCTCCTCAATTGCCCATTTCGTCAGGCTCATAGGGGTAATTTCTGCGGATTGCATAGTCACCTGGCCAAGATGGGGCATGTAGGCAGCCAGAGGCACCCCGGCCATTTGGGCATGAGCCCATATGGCATGCAGATTCGTCTCTGAAGGATAGTCAAGTAGGCTTGAGAGCACTGATGGATTGAAGACAACTCTTATGGCTTTATAGGCCAGAAGAAGTGGAGTGAGCCTTTGGCTAGGGTGCGAGATTGCTGAACCAGTTCATGGGTCTTGCATGAATGCATTGTCCAGTGTGAACAGTCCATTAACTCACATCTGCTGGTTTGCTGTCACTGATGGGTTGAAAGAACACATCACCAAGGGGTGCTCGAGCAGCAGACTAAGGAGCAATTGAGTGGGTAGATTTCTGATGTCACCTGGCAAATGTCCTTTGGCCTGTTGCCAAATGTGGAGGGTGTGTTTCCAGAACTCAGGGAGTTTAACGCACAGCTGTGTGGGCAGTGTATCCCACAGGAGGTATGACAAGTGACAATGGATGCTTTTCAGCCATTGGTCAAGAACCCAGTGCACTGTGGTTGCCCACCATGGTGGCTCCCATTGGCTGAACATGGATGCAAGGAATTGAGCAAAGATAGCTTGTGCTTGTGGGATCAGCAGCATTAGACCAAGACCACCTTGTTTTTTGGGTTTTACTACCACATCCCAAGTGACCTTGGGGGAGTGGCTGTTCCAAATAAACTCACTCAAGCATTTGCAAACTTGTGTGTGGAAAGACTTGGTGAAGGGCATTATGCACACCATGTACCATAGTTTTGCTAACAACACTGAATTTGCCAGGAGGACATGGCCTTGCAGTGATATCCTTTGATGCTTCCAGCCTATAACAGTTGTATGCATTTTTTCAGTGAGGATATCTTCCATGTGCTTCATCGCCAGACCATTCTCAGAAAAATGAATCCCCAAGTATCGGAGTGTTGCATGTGGGGGCATGGGGGTGCATGGCAGGTCAAATGCAGGACTTCCTATGCAGAGCATCTCAGTTTTGTCATCATTCAGCCAGGCATTTGAGGCATAACTGTGCAGATCCATCACTGTGTTGAAAACTCAGATGTCCTCTTCTGAGGATACTGCTATTGCAACATCATCAGCAAAGGCAATTGCACAGAATTGGTAACCTGGGAGTCTAATTCCAGTAAGGTTGGTATGGAAATAACATAAGAGTGGCTTGGCAATGAGATTATATAGGAGTGGCAACAGTGGGTCACCTTGACAGAGTCCCTGACAAATAGGTACACTGATCTTTGTCCATGTGCTGAACCTCACATCTGCTGTGCTGCCTCTATATATAGAAAGTACAAGGCTGCAGTATCTCTCTCCTATGCCACAGTGCTCCATGCACTGGTCCAGGTATGCCCAGTCAACCTGGTCATATGCTTTCTGCTGGTCGAGCATCAGAATGGCACTGTAGAATGTCTCAGGGTTGAGTAGACTGCACTCTATTGCCAGATTGATGGTGTGGATGTTGTCAAAAATTGACCAGTCCTGCAAGAAGCCAGTCTGCTGTTTGTCGATAACCCAGCTGATAACTCTCTGTAGTCGAGCCATCATAATGCAAGTAATTAGTTTGACGTCGCAGTTGGACAGCAAGATAGGATGCCAGTTGCCAAGATCTCGCAGATTGCCCTTCTTCAGAAGCAAAATGATGACTGTCTTTTTCCATGAGTTAGGGATGATGCCTTCCTCCCAGCATCTGTTGGCAACTGCAGCTAGTGTCGCTGCCAGCTCTTCTCTCCACTGCTTGTAAAACTTGAAAGATATGCTGTCTGGGCCTGGTGCTTTGTTGAGTGGTGACATGTCTATCTCCGCTTTGATCTCTGCAGCTGTAAATGGTGTGTCAAGCATGGCGCTCTCATTGGGGAGCAGGCAGGCAGACCACTGGGTGAGCAGTTCATCCTGTGCATCCCAATCCATCTCTCCTTGGGCAAATAAGTCTGAGTAGAAATCTCCAAGGCTTTGTTTGATGGCCTCTGGTGTTGAGACAGGGTTTTTATCTGAGTCAAGCAGTTCTGTTGCATACGTCTTGTTGCAGTGGGCCTTCAATAGACTAAAGTAGTAGTGCATAGAGTGCTCACCTAGCTTGCTGAATCTGATACCTGCTCGGACATGTTGGCCTGTGAGTATGCTGGTTGTGCAATCTCGAACTGCTTGCCAAGCCAGCATCATCTCATTTGCCCATTTGTCATGTCTGTCAGGGTGGAGAGTTCATGCCTCCACTTCCAAAATGTGAATCTTGTCTCAGTTGTAGTCTTTGCTTAGTCTAGTCCTTTTAGCTAGGTCTATACCATAGCAGGTAGCAAATAGTTTAATGTGTTTTTTCACTCATGTCCATTCTGTGGCTGCCTCTGTTGCTGTTGAGGTGGGGAGAGTAGGGAAGCAGTTGCAGATAATCTTGCAGCATGTGTGCATGAATACATTATGTGTCAAGTGAGCAGCATTCAGCTGCCATGGGGATCATTCATGGTTCTCATGTAGCCCCCATTCTAGAGTGAGGGAGAGTATGCAATGGTCTGATCTAGGCGGAATGTTGACACTGGGGTTGTAGGTGACATCTATTAGATTGTGTGAGAGCATAATATGGTCAATCCATGACAGTTGGTGAGTGCTGCCCTGGTGAGCCCATGTATACATAGGGTCATTGGGCAGTAAGTACCTCACTGCATCCACAAGTTCCAGCTTTTCCACCAATGGTTTCAAGCTGGCCCAGTGTGGATCTACCCCGGATGAAGGTGGGATCCTATCTAACATGAGGTTAGGACATGCATTAAGGTCTCCTGTGAGAATCGTTGCAGAAGAGCAGTGGAAAATGGTTGCCAGGTCCCAGGCATATGTGGCCACAAGTGCTGGCTGTGGTGGAGAGTAACATGCAATGAGGCAGAGATTTTGTGCCAAAGAGGGGCATGTGATGTAGGCTGAGATGACCTGACCATCAAGATAGTCAGCGGGGGGAGATGCAAAGGCAAGGTTGCTTTTTTTGTTGATGAGGATAGCTACGTGTGTGGCCCAATGCTGGTGTGACACCCAATGTAAGGGGAACTTTATGGCATCCATAGGGGTCCAGTTTGTGTCTTGCAGTATTATCACATCACTTTTTTCTACCTTTTCTAGGAAGTCCATGGATAGAGCATGATTTTGGTCATCCTTTATATCTTGAACATTCCATGTGGTTACCACTATTTTCAACATATTAAATAATAAAATTCAATAGTTTACTGTGGCGAACCACCACCACTCAAGTGCTGCTCAGAGACTGAGGCATTCATTACTGGTCACATCCATCATGATGTTGGCTTGAGCCTTCATGTGAGAACGAGTTTGGTGAGTAGGGGAAAGGGCAGAGCTGGCTGCTGTATCCATGCTGTCTCTTGCCATGGCATTCGAGTTGCTGGGGGTAACAGCCATTGGGGCAACTGAGGTGCTAGTAACAGCAGGGCTATGATTCTCACAGGAGTTCATAGCAATGTCAGAATCCACACTCTCTGTCATGGATAGGGTGGTGGGGTACTTACCTGTCTTGTCACTGGACATAATGGCAGGCTGATGGGCACTGGAAGCCACTGACTGAATGGCAGCTAGGCTGCTCAGAGAGACAGATGAACTGCTGCATGAATGCAGTGGATTAGTGACAGCCTTGGCCAGACCAAAGTTGGCTGCACTGGAGATAAAAGGCTGGGCATTTGGTGCAACAGAGGTTGGCGTTTTGATGGGGGAACTAGGCTCTGGATCTCCATCATGTCTGGCCTGCTTATTGCTGGCTGTTGGCTGGACTGGCTTTGTGGGCTTCACTGTCTTTGTGGGCCTGGTGCAACTCTTTTTCAGGTTGCCCCTGTTAGTGCCGGTGCTGGTGTTGGGTAGGTTGGATGCTGGGGCTGCTTCATCCATGACTTCTTCAACTGTAGCAACATGTTTCTTGTTTCCTGGGCAGATGGGGCATTTGTCCTTGAAATGGCCACTTTTCCTGCAATAGTTGCAGAAAGACTCGACCTTTCTACCTGACAGAACTGCTTCCATCAAGCCAATCATGAGACAACAGGGAATGGGCATATCAGTCATCCTATCCAGAATGACCTTGACATGGTCATACATCATCTTTCCCTTCCTTTCAAAGATGATATCCACTATCTCGCCATAGGGGCTGAGGATGCCCATGATGTCAGTCATCCTCTTCGGGAAAGAGGTCAAGGCCAATCACATGACAAGGATGTATGCATAGCTATCTTTGTACTGAATGATGTGTTTAGGAGCTATTGGCTGTCCTCTCACATGGATGGTAGCTTCGCTCAAGATAGTGAGTTCTTCGGCAGTGTTGACCCTAATAGTTCCCATGCCATGGTGGGGGCTAACCTTTATGAGGGGCCAGTTGATTCTAGACATCAGTTCGACTTGGCACACTGCAGTGATGGCCTCGCTGAATTCCTCCAATAAGGTATTGGTTGGGAGTGCATAGATGCAGCAGTGGTTGCCCACAGGGGCATCTGCCATGATCTTGACTGGTGGTTCATCCATTTTGTGTGCCCTACCAGACAGGATGCCAATCGTGCTGAACTGAATCATAGGATGTTTGTTAAATGCCTGGTATTTGGACAGGGCTGATCCTGGGGCAGAACCTCCTGTCCTGATGTGCCCTTGGGTTGCTATGGCGGAGAAGGATGGTCTGTTCTCTGTAGGGATCCAGTTCATGAAAAGAGGCACTGGAGTGAGAGCCAAGGCCATGTCCCCTGGTGGAGTGGGTCTGTCTACTGGGGCAGACGTGTTGGTCTCACTTGGACCTACAGGTGGTGTTGGGTTCGCTGCAACCATTGGGCCACCTGGCACCTTGTCTGGCAGTATCGCCGTGGTTGGTGGGGCTGACATTATGAATGCAGGTGGCAGATTTAACGTAATTCATTCGCTGATAAGCATCTCTAAGAGTAACTTTATTCCTGGCCTTTGATTGGCTGGGGCAGAAAAAAGATGAAAGGAGAGGAGAAAGTCTTTTTTCTTTTTTTTTTTAAAAAGTTTATCCTCTACTATGTGGATGTTGCATAAAGCAAACTATAGGCGAGTTGCCTCCCAAGGTGGAGGCATTTGCTGACAGCTGTTAAAGCTTGTTCCATATGCGATGCTTGTCTAATGTCTCCTGAGTGCTGATGCTCCTCTGTGACAAAGAGAGGGGGTTGCGGGGGGTGTGGCTGGGTGAGCGGTGCTGTCTAGAAGCTAGCTGTAAATCCAGAGTGCCATCAGAACCTGAGCCATAAATCACTGCATGACACATGGCTCGAACTTCAACCTCTTCAACTTTGCAATCTACCTGGTGCACCTGGCTCCAGCGATCGGACTAGGATCACGGGAGTTGCAAGTCTTTATCGTTCGTTGTTGTTTTCCGGAGTTGATTCTAATTTATTCTTTTATAAGTTAACCTAATCACACACAACAAGCCAAGGGTTTTCAGTCCATAATTAGTCACCAGATGGACAAATGATTTTGGTTTCTGGATTCAAGGTTTGTTTCTTTAATAAACACTAGTTTACTCTCTCATATATAACATTTATACTCTTGCCTTTTTTTTACTAGCTACGAATGACAGACTACCCAAGGACTAGGATTGGCTCAGGTGGGCCATATGAGGACGTTGTTGGATACTCGCGTGTGCTAGTTGCAGGCCCACTGGCGTTTGTAGCTGGGACAACAGCCAGCTCTGATGGGTCGCCCATTCCCAAAACGTGTGGTGATCAGGCGCGGCAGACAGTGGAGATAATTAGGCGGAAGCTCTTGGAGGCCGGATTCGACTTGGATGAAGTGGTGCGCGTTCGTATGTTTGTTGTTGACATCAAGCGCGACTGGCAGGAAGTGAGCAAAGTGATGAACGAGTACTTTGCAAGCATTCGCCCCGTGATGACGATGGTTCAAGTGGCAGGACTTATAGATGACGAAATGTTGATAGAGATTGAGATGGACGCTGTTACCCGTTCAAACAAATAAAATGGATTAATTAGGCGTATCTATTCGATGCTCCTCATCAGCTGCCTCTTGGGCGTAGCGCTCGAGTTCCTGCCGCTTGGAGTCGAGTTCTTGCTCCAAGCGTTGAATCATGTCTTCGAAGCGGCGGCGAATAATTGGGTTTGGTGCAGAGTCCAAGTCTGCGCACTTTTTTCTAATGGTGCGCTCGAGCTCGGCAATCTCTTCTTCCAGCAAGCGCATCTGCAAAGCCCGCTCGTTGTTTGGCTGGTCGCCCATGTCCAAGTCCAAGTCGCTTTCTTCGTCGTCGTCCTCCTCTTCCTCTTCTTCGTCGCCCTCGTCTTCGCCCTCTTCTTCGCCTTCGAGCTCTTCGAGTCCTTGCTCGAGCTCGGCGGCCAGATTTTCGTCAAACTCGAGGTCATCAATTGCAACGCTGCTGGCGCCATCGTCGTCGGCGACCATGGGAGTGTTGAGATCGTCGATGGTCACAGGCGACATAAGGTCTATGCTGGGCGTGGCGCCTCGGCCGTCTTCGCCAGGTTGCTGCTCAATTTCAATAGCCTCGAGCTTTACGGCGACAGCCTGGACGTCTTCTTCAAGCAAGCGCAGGACCTCGCGCTCGATAGATTCAATTTTAGTGTTGGGAATACGGCGGCGGAAGCGCGTCCTGCGCACATCGGCCAGCGCAGGGGAAAGGCCGTCTGGGTGGATGACGTCAAGACCCCGGGCAAGCGGAAGCAGGGCCGGATCCTCGTCAGGCGCTAGGAGGCGCTCGACGAGTAGCATTTGGCAAATATCGGCGGTCTTTAGCATCTGCTTTTTGTCCAATGTGCGGTACGACTCTGTTATGGTTGGCAAGTCGACTAGACGCGCGACATAACGAGAGCCGTCAAAGGTGACTATGGCATTGCGCTCGTCGCGGAACGAGATTTGCAAATGGTCCTGGATTCGCCGCTCACCAACTAGTCGTCCGAAATGAGCTGCCATGTCGGGCAGTACTCGCAATATAAATTGTTCCTCGAGCTGTGGCGCATCGTTTTCGTCGAGGTGCTCGGCTTTGGGCACTGTCGGGATAGCCGTAGTGCCGGAGGCGCCGTTATTTTGGCCGCTGGAATTCGCTCGGCCGGCACCCGAGAGTTTGAGTGTCAAGCGATTGCGGTGGCGGTCAGCAAGCGGCGGGCGACCACGGGGGCGGGGCGGGTAGTATTGTGCCGGCGGCAGCGATATTGAATTGTTCATTATTATTATTTCGAGTGTAAAGAGTGTTGGGAGTTGAGAAGAGAAGGAAATTCAACATTAGAAAGTGGCGACATTGTATTAAAAGCCCGTGATTTTTTGATCAATTATTCTTCTACGGTCTTCGCCATGCGAGTGCGTAGTGGAATGTGGCGCACGAATACGGCCAGCACGACGATCATAACGGCGAAGGGAATGGACGCGTAAAAGACGGCTCGCAGGGCGACGACGTAGGCGTCGATCAGGGCCTGGCTGAGCTCGGATGGCGTGGTGCTTGCGCGAATGACGGCCTGGTTGTTGACGGCCTTGGCGATAAGTTCTGCGTACTGCGGGTACTGAAGCTTAAGCTTGGAGATTATAGACCCCAGCTTATTCTGCTGCACGGTCTGGAAAACCGCCAAGCCGATACTACCGCCGAGCGTACGGATGGCGACAAACAGCGTGGTGCCCGTAGCCATGTCGCGCGGCTGGATGGCAGTCTGCAGCGCCAACAGCATGGGCTGGAGTAGCAGGCCCATGCCAGCGCCGCCAACGACGGTCAGGCCAATGCTCTTGCCCGTGCTGGTTGATTCATCCAATAGCACGAAGAGTCCGGT
>JANBUP010000183.1:0-11838 GCA_027579525.1 Coemansia furcata | reverse complement strand
TGTCTGTTGAGAGCATCAGCAAGCTTGGTGCGAGTGCCTCGAAACTGTTTGGGTGTCAATTCTATCCGCCAAAGCTTTGGACATACCAGTGCCAAAAGCAAAATATAATCACTTATCTCGCTGATGTCATTTCTGCCGTTGTGTGTAATCATGGTCCACACATGCATGTTCTTTCCTACATCACAGTATGTGACAGCTATATGGTCAGGGAGCTCTTCAGTGGGAATATCTCCAAGCTCTGTCCCCAGTCCACTAATGCCACACCTAATATTGATAAGGGCTGGAAGAGCCTTCAGTATACTTAACACATCAAAAAATGATATATAATCTGATCGTTTATCCAAAACATTGATACTCTGGAAATAATGGCCATACCGTCCTGATGTTATACATGCCATCAGTGGTTTAACATCATACACTGTCACTCTTTTGACGCCACTCACCAAATTATTAATAAACCTGTTTCTTTCAGACTCAGTAACTAGTGAGACATCTCTAATGCCAAATGGCCCATGGACAGCTACATGTTGCAAAACCCTGTGTTTGTTCTCAAATACTCGCCATTGATTGAGTTTAACAATAGCGTCATTGTCTAAATAAAAATGCAGATACTCCAGAGTTGTAGCATTGCCTCTGAATAACACATCATCAAGAAATTGATATGGCATGTTTAACCTCAGTGATCTTAACACTGGAAAGTGTATTGTATCAGTTAACATTGCCTTTGTATACGTACCGCTGCTGACACATCTATCCAATTTCAAATGTTTCAAATTCGGGTATAAGACAACTTCCCCACTTGCATCAACTATTAGCATATACGCCTTGCTTATTTTAATATCCAAATACTGAAGCGTACTGGCAGACTCGTGTACCAGAGTAGCACACGCGTATGATAATTCAATACCATACAGTGTAAGCCACGAAAGTGGTGGAATGTGGTCAATGGTTGATAAATCCTTGACTTCAACTCCATACATTATAAGATCAGTGCGTTTTGTGCCAGCATAAATAACCTCAGCAAGTGCCCTTAATACTCCCTCTTTTGAACCCCTACAAATATCGCCATTGTCATTTATTATTTCAAAACTATCGTCGTCACTATCACTTTCATAATCAGTATCATCATCAAAATCAGAACATATAACCTGCACCGTGGTTGCTGATGGAACCATTGACTTGAGTAGTTTAGCAAATTCAAGAGCTTTGGCAGTGGGCACGTCTGTGAGAACAGGGATCCGGTCCTTATATAATTCTATCTTGAGAATTAATTTGTTAACTAAAGGAAAATATCTAATGTCTCCAATATAGTCTACCAGGAGTTTGTGGGCAATACCGCAGACAATATCAGACATAGGAAAAGAAACATGAATCTCCCTAGCTAAATTTGTAGCATTATACGGCAGTCTACCATTATTAACCCACTTTGGACGGCTGAGATTGACTTTGTTTGTCATGATATCAATGCTGAGCTTTAATTGTCTCCAGAGATACTCAAGGGCAGCCTGTTGCCAAGTTGAACTCACTCTGAGCAGCTCCTTTAAGTGGCTCAAATCACAGCTATTTCCATGCAAGGGCGACCTACGCTCTACTATAACCCACTTCATAATTGAGCGCAGAACATCAATAGGAAGATCTTGAGCTGGAGACAACTGGCCGGACATGGTAGCTACTGGTTTAAATGTACTAATAGTTGGATAAATTAGTGAAAATGGTTGAAAATGAATGGGGCAAGAAGGAAGAAAGGGATGGAAGACCCTCCAGTGCTTTTCTCCCTAAGCAGTCCAGTTTTCTTTTGTGACTTTTATGACAGGCATTTACACAAAGTCCTGCGAAGGAAGCAAAGGAAGCAAAGGATGCAATGGCATGGTATCCTTCTTTCACGTTAATTTGATTATAATCTACACCTGAAGTACGTTGAAACACAGCATGCCAGTTGAAACTACATCTAACAAGACAAGCATCAAACAATCTGCCTCTATATAACCCATGTTGATAATGGAATGGCCTGCAATTGCTAGACGCAGGATATTGCATCAGAATGTCTGTCAAAACGCTTGTATTGGTGTTGCACAGTGCCGTTACTAGTGAGAGAATCAACCAAAGAGAAAGCACGTCTGCGAGCACGCTGTATTACTCACGAACAGCATCTGTCATCCTATTGAGCTGTAAGGCATATTTGCTATATGGGCCGCTCTCCAGAGCTCTGATAATTGCGGGTTGATAATTGTGAATAGTACTGGGTGGGATTCGTATCTGACGGAGCCTTGGGCTTGCAAGTGCCAAAAGCAAGATATAGTCTACAAATTGGGCAGTATTTTGGTAGTCGCTGTAGGAATTCATGGTCCACATGTACAAGTTCCTTCCTGCATTACTATATGTGGATGCTATATGGTCAGGGAGTTCGTCAGCAGCAATATCTTCAAGCTCAGCCCCTAGATCACCAAAGCGACTTGTAAGGTCGACAAGAGCTGGAAGTACCTTCAGTAAAGTTAGAATATCATAAACCGTTAAATAACTCGTATCTATGGTAATAACATTGATGTTCTGGAACCCGTTTCCTTGTTGTGCTGACTCCATACAAGCATTGAGTATTTCAGAAGAATACACTGTTAACTGTATAGCGGCACTTAACAAATTGTTGAAAAACTTGTGTGTGTCGGCCTCTGAATCAGCAAAGTGATATATATGTCTATAGGGCGGGACGATAACTACATTTCGCATAGCCTTGTGTTTGCTATCAAATACCCGCAATCGATTAAGCATAACCACGGTGCTATGGAACAAACATAATCTCATGTACTTAAGGGTTGCAGTGTTTCCTCTAAACAGCACATCATCATTAAATGGATATGGCGTGCTCAGTTCCAATGTTTCTAGCACCGGAAAAGTTACCGTGTTAGTTGTAGTTACCCTTGTATCGGTGTTGTTGCTGACACATCCGCATAATTTAAAATGTTGCAAATTCGGGTACACGACAGATTCACCATCTGCATCGAAAATTAACATGTTAGCTTTGCGTATTCCAATACTTAAATACCGAAGTGTACCGGCAGACTTGCGCACTAGGCTTGCATGTATGTCTGACGACTTGGAATATGTCAGGCTAAGCCACGTAAGTGGCGGAATGTCGTCAATAGTTGATAGGTTCTTAATCTCAGTTTCAAACATGTCAAGACTTGCGTGTTTCGTGCCGTCATATAGTGCTTTTACAAGTGCTTTTAATATTTCCTCTTCCGGATTCCAGCCAAAAATGCTGTTGTCATATATTGTCTGCAAACCATTATCTTCACTGTCACTGCCATCATCGCTTTCAATTTCAATATCAAGGTCACTATCAATGTCATTATCACATATCACCTTTACCATTGTTGCTGCTGGAGCCATCGACTTGAGCAATTTAGCGAACTCAAAAGCGTTTGCAACGGCGACATCTTGAGCATCAAAGTACAGATACTTAGAGTCTTTGATTCTAACAATAAGATTGTTAACTAATAGGAAACCTTTGATGTCTCTGATATAGTCAACTAAGAGTGTGTGGGCAGTGCCACTAGTAATGCCAGACATAGAAACACTTACATGAATTTCTCTAGCCAAGTGTGGAGCATTATATGGCAGTGTTTTCCTTTTGAGCCATGTTGGTCGGCTGAGACGGACTTTGTTCTTTGTGACATCAATGGTAAGCACTAGCTCCCTCCACAGAAATTCAAGAGCCACCTGTCGCCAAGTTGAGCTCACTCTGAGCAGCTCCTTTAGGTAGCTCAGTTCACAGCTATTCCCATACAAGGGCGACCTCTTTTCTACTATTACCCTCTTTATAATTGAACGAATAACATCAACATGAAGCATTGGAACTAGCTCTTTTCCGAATTTCTAAATTTTGGTAAATTTTTTAAACTTTATTTTTTGCCTTCCAGTTTTTGGACACATCAAACACACGACGAATCCATTGCGATGAATAACTCCATGTTCGTAGGGGTGTACCGCATATCCATCGCCATCAGCAATGGATATGCAGGGGCCCTTGGCTTGGTATCAGATGCGCCCATGGAGTTAGGTCAGGCTGGATCCATTGGTAGAGCTGCACCACTGGTGCCATTGGATACACCTCCTGTGTCAGAAGCTGCACTCAGAGGCAGCGGGATGGACATAGGGAGGCAGCAAGGACATAGGGCATGCACTAAAAAGGACGGGATAACTGCTCTTGTAGGATGATGTTCATGTAACAGATTCGCGAGTTTGGAGCCAGCAGCAATAGCTGCGATGACACTAGGCCGAGGATCTGGCTTGTTTGCCAATAAACTACGTACCGTCTCTTGATGGCTTAACTTCTGTTAGTGGCATGGCCTGTGGGTGTGAACCCTTGGTTTTGCCTGGCAGGTAAACCAGCCATCAATATGTGCTGGAGACTGGCCAGGATATGGCACATGAATTGACCCCCACAAGGGGCATTGGCTAGTATTTTTTTATATTATTCAATGAACTCAGTTATCTCTCTTAACATGAAGCGTTGGAACTGTGAACAAATGGTTGGACATAGTGGTGGGAAATGCAAAAATAAACTATTGGATAGATAGGTAAAAAAAAGTTTGAGAACGGATAGAACAGGGTGAAGAAAACATTGGCTTGGATATCTCAAAGCTTTTCTTTCTATGCCATCGATTTCTTTGGCAACTTTCACAACAAAACTTTGGACAATGCCTAGCAAAGGAAGCAAAGACACGATGTCTCTCTTTGTATCACAGGGAAAATTCAGTGATCAAAGCAACGAGTATTCTAATATCACAGTGCAATGTGTTGCGATTGGGCAGAGAGATGAGGATGTACACTCAGATACATCCAGCCTCATCTCCTACGCAGGCGTACACATGTACGAGTTCTCATCAGAGGATTTGTAATGTTTGATAGGGCTTTAGGTTTTATTTATTCTACATCTACAACATATTCTTATTAAACATTCCAAACATTTACTATCTAATAAGCTGTCTGTCAGCTAACAGTTCCCGTCGACAAATGACCAACCACATGTGGCATTCGTATATGCGTATGTCTTGGATGAAATGATCCGAGACATATATGCTAGTGACAGGAGTGACCCAGATGCTCCAACGCTCAGCACGGCGACGAGTGGTCCCTTGACACGGCGTGGTGGCAGTGGCAGGGGAAGTGCCTGGGGTAGCGGCAGGGGCAGCAGCAGGGGCAGCATCAGGAGCAGAGGCGGGAGCAGGAGCAGGAGCAGAGGCAGCACTAGAGATCTCGCCGTTGCCAAAATTGCTTACCTATAATATATTATAAGAAATAAAAAATATAAGACAAAAGGCTTGAAGGATTACTAAACACTCGCACTGAGGGGATAGACTGGCCTTTTATAGCCCTTTCTCATCTTAGCTTGCAAGAGCATTGCCGCAGTCACCCTTACCCGGATTCAACAAAGTGTTTGATGAAAATTTCACAGGCAGCAATGGCCGTCAAGCACACACGTTGATGAATCTGTGGTTGCTATCGTCATCACCAGACCCGAGCAAGGTTTAAACACTGTCTAATCAAAAAATATACCCGAAATTTAATTGCCGCTTGGTGGCTAGTAATTTAGGCGCGTGTGGCGCGTGTGTGGAAGGGGATGGTGATGTCAGAACCACAACTCCAATGGACCGCCACATGCGATTGGGGGGGGCGTGGTCACTCCTAGTTCCTTTTTGGATATTGAATTTCGTTTTATTTATTTTGTAACTCTGCACAATTGTATTTTATTTTTCACACGATGGACGAGGTAGACTTGGACCAGACCAGGTAAATTGACCTCCAATTGAGAACACAAAATGCCCGTACAAAAGACTAATCCATTTTTTTGTCTAGGCTGCGCAAGAGGCAGGTCGAAGTACTCACACGAGCTCTGGGCCAGTTCGTGTCGCTAAAGTCGTCAGGCGAGGGCTGGGTGCCCGTAGCGCCAGCCATTGGACGCTGGACGCCGCATACGGGGGCCGGTGGCGACGTCAGCGTTCAAATGGGCAAACGAACCGTACTAGACAGCACCAACAAACAAAGTGACATCTACCGCATGACTGCGTCAATACCGCTGGACCCTGGCGTGAGCCGTGACACGCAGGGACCATTCTCGGCATATCTGTCGGAGCTCCGCGACTGGCAAGCGGTGCTGGAGTGTCCGGGGATTCGTAGCATGTGGAACTACTTTCTCAGCTCCAGCAGCACGCTCGAAATGCTCGACGCAAACACGACGATTACACGGTCGATGCTGAGGAGCCCTGTTCCCGGCCGCACAAAGGAGTTTGCGCACCAGCGGGATCTGCTCACAGTGGAGACATCACTCGTGGATCCAACGACGGTGGTGTACATTTCGACTTCATTGCCTACTACGCCCGACGACCCTGCGTATTTGCGCGAGGAGCCGCCGTTCAAGCGCGTACACTCTGATCTGTGGGCGTGGTGTGTCGAAATTGCTACGCCAAACGAGGCGGTTTCCATGACGCCGCAAACAAGGGGCGAGGGCTTGCGGAGAAACAAGCCCCGGGTGTGCGTGCAGGTGACGTGCTTCATGCATTTGGATCTGGGGTCGTGGCGATCTCAGAACGCCCTAGCCTGCAGCGCGGCGGCGTACTTGATCCCGTCATTGGTAGCACATTTGCGGTTGCTGGGAGCGCCGCCACGGCTGGCGCGTGTTGGTCCGTCGATATCCATTGACCGCAGAGACTGGTGTCGGAGTAGCAGCGACATACAGATTACGGCTCCGACCTGGGTAGTCGCTTATTCGGTCATGGCCAACTGCGGCATATGCTTGCCCCGGCCAGGGCAGCAGCCGGTGGCTGAGCAGCCGATTATTGCTCGGATACTTGACCTAGAAACGTCTAGCGCACCTTTGCCCAGCATGGGAGCAGCTGCGTCGTCGTCGTCGCCGCCGCCAATGCATATGCGCAAAGTGTCCTCATTATCATCGTACTTGTCGAGCTCGTTGCGGCGACGACAGGGCGAGGTGGCTGCGCTGGGTACGCATGGGGGCGGGATAGTCCGCGACGGCGAGGAAGTCGCTCTGGTGGCCACGAGGGCGAGGCTTGGCGACAGCATGGTGGAGTTTGTCGTCGATGCGTCGCGGTGGCACACTGAGGGGTTCTCAGTCGACATACAGCTAGAGGTGACGGGCAGTAGCTGCGGTGTTCAGCAGTTCTTCGCAGCTGTTGCCAAGATGCAAGCGGCAGTGCCTGAGCTGTTCACGGGTTCGCAGCTTGGGTTTTCGCTGGACGAGTTTCTGGCCACTTACCCGGGCGATAGCTCCGGGAGGCGATCGGCTAAGCAGGGGCAGTGGGAGTGTGGCGTTCTGGCGGAGTTGGCGGGAAGGTTGTTGGTCAGGTGCTTTTCGATTGCGTCACAGCAGAACTCTAAAAGGCGGTACTTGGTCAGGATTATGAATCCGCCGGTGGATGTTGTAGCTGCGGCTCTTGGCGACCAGGATGACGGCCCCAATGAGTCGGCGGCTGACCGGGCGTATAGCGTGTCAGTGTCGGTGCGCAAGGGCTCGCAGGAGAGCCAGGACGGAAAAGCTGGATTGCGCGTGAATGGACAGGTGGTGGAAGTCACTCCGTTTTCGCTGGATCCGACTACCGTTGCATCCAAATCACACTCCTCTCGGTCTAGCGCGGCTCCGCCAAACAATTCCTACCCTCGCTCGACGCCCAACGCCAGATTGGATACTCCAACGTCGGTGGCAGCTGGGGCGACTAGCACGCCACTAGGGCTAACGCCAGTTCCAGATGTGGCGAGTAGCGACACACTAGTTTGCGAGGGCAGTCGTCGGGGCTCATCGGCTACAGCGTCTGCATACGTCATTGCTAGCGAGACACCCGAGGTGGTGACGGATGGCGAGGCGGGTCGGAGCCAGGCGGATGTCGAGATGCAGGCGGTTCCGCTTATTCGGCTGCAGCAGGCCAGCCAGGTTCCAGCTGCGCAGTGGAAGTCGGTGGGGGTGGCGGCGGCAGGCGGGATCACGATAACTCGAACCGACCTCTCGGCGACAAACTCGGGGCTTGTCAATCAAACCGAGGAGTCCCAGCCTTTAACTAGTGCCAGTCGATCGAACAGTGCCAGTGTTGACAGCAGCACCGATGACACTGCTGCTGCTGCTGTGGTGGTACCATCTGAACATCGGGTTGAGGGCACTGTGCTCCGTGCCGAGGCGTCGGTCGAGGGGTGGACGGTTTTTGATGTGTTCAGCGCACTGTCGCTCGGTGGCAGCCATATGGAGAAGGTGTCTGGGCTGTGGACGTCGGCGCGTCAGGTGGAGCAGGTATCGGCGAACGCTGCCGTTTACTACTATCAGTCGGCGGGCTCGTGGGCGACATCGGCGCGCGACGCTGTGGTGTGCCGGTCGTGGAGCAGCAACCAGCGCAGTCGCATCGAAGTGGCGGAGTGCTCGGTTGACACGCTTCCGTACGAGCTGCCTGCTGTCGACAGCACGGGAGCTGCTGTGCGGGCTGACTTGGGCCTATCGGCGTGGGTGCTGGAGAAGTCAACGCACCAGCAGCCGGCAGTTGACGGTGGTTCGGCGCGGCTGAGCCTGAAGATGCTTACCAGTATTGGCGACCTGGGACCGCGGACCGATTCTCGGCTGCGTAGTGGGTCGCTGACGACGGGGTCGGCGGCTATGGACGCGGAGTTTGAGAACCAGCGGCGCAAGCAGCATGTGGTGCGGATCACGCACTACGTCAAGTATAATCCGGGCGGGTGGATGGACCGCGTAGCCGAGCTCGCCGATCAGGCGGCGGTGGTGGGGGCACGGGAGTCAGCGGCGGTGACGCGGGACATCACGCAGCTGGTGAGCCACTTGGACGCGTATGGCGCGCAGCCTGCAGCCGTATGGACGCGCAATGCGCATGTTATGAGCACGGATGTGGAGACGGATAGCGTCTGCTTCAGCTACCGGCTGGCTACGTGGGGCACGCCCAGGCGGCAGCAGGCGACGACGGGCGGGAGTTCGGCGGCGTCATCATACAGACAGGCGCAGAGTAGCAATGGTGGTGGGCTAGGGCCGATGGCGGGCAGCGAGGAAATGGAGTTTGTGGAGGCGGAGTTCCGCATCGAGCACCGTGTGTGGGCGCATGGGGCGCGCGCCGACGGAACGGAGCGCGGGGCGGCCAGCGTGGAGGTGGTGGTGGAGCCGTTCTTCGCAGAGTCGACGCGCGTTGCGTGTTTTGTGGACCCTGAGGCGGATCCGCACGCGACGCGGGTGCGCGTGCGGCACCACCGCGCGCAGCTGCTTCCCCGAGTGGAGGAGGACGCGGGGGCGATGGTGATGGCGTGGCCGGCGGTCCGCGTAAGCATTGTTCGCAAAACAGGGGCCCGGGCCAGCGAGAGTGCGGGGCGCGGAGCTTCGTCGCTGGTGGTCCCGCAGCGGGCGGGCGTTGCGCTGATGCTGCCGTGGTCGGTGCCGCCGCGCGTGGCGGTCAACGGCGTGGCGGTGCGGGTGCGGTACCTGCGGCGCGACGACTCGGTGCGCGGCTTCTACGCGCGCTGCCAGTCGGTGTCGGCGGCCGAGGCGCCGCGCCTGGCTCGCGGCTCGGCGGCTGGGGCGCCATTCATCGAGCGGCTGCCCGAGCCGCTGGCATCGGCGGCAGCTGTACGGCCGCCCCCCGTGTCCCCGCCCAGCATGCACAGCTACCGGCGCAGCTCGGCGGGCACTACGGCGCAGAGCAAGCTGGTGATCCAGAATTACACGGTGATCCACGGGCGGCTGAGCGAGAGCCGCGTTGTGACGCCCGTGGAGTTTTCCCGCGGCATGCGGCGCGTGTTTGCGGACATCCGCCACCAGATCGAGCGGCTGGACGCGCAGTCGCCACGCGCGCGGTGGGAGCAGCTGGCAGCGTCGGATGTGCGGTCCAACGCGTCGCTGAAGACTGCGGTTGGCGACGAATGCGACGGGGCGTGGAGCCGCCGTGCGCTGGGCGAGCACGGCGGGGTGTTTGAGCGCGTGGATGCGCGCGTGCACGCGGAGATCCCCGTGACTGTGGCGGTCGACGTGCTGCAGGGCGTCAGTGCGGGGCAGGTGGCGCAGGCGGTCTACGCGGGGCGCGCCACCTGGGACCGCGTTTTGTTTGCGGACCGCCGGCGGCTGGAGCGCGTGTCGGGCGCAGTGGACATTTGCTACGCGCTGGTGCATGCGCCGCCGTTGTGCGAGAGGCGCGACGCGCTGACGGTGGCGACGTTTGAGCGTGTGCCGTTCCTGGCGGCGCGGCAGCGCATGCGCAACTGGCAGCAGCTGGGTGCGAAGGGCTGCGCGCCGGCGCTGGGCGACTATGTGGACCCGGCGTTTACGCTGGTAGAGGCGAGCGTGCCCGGGTCGCAGCCCCTGGCTACGGCGACGCGTGCGCAGGTGGCGCTGTACGCCGTGCGCGTGGAGCCCATCGACGCGTACGAGCGCGTGAGTTGTGCGCGCAACTACGCCCACCCGGCGTGCCGCGTCACCGTGGCATGTTGTGTTGACTTGGCGGGGAATGTGCCGCTGGCGCTGCGCCGTGCTGCGTCGGCGCGCGTGCCGGAGCTGCACTTGGCGCATATCGCCGCCCTGTGCCGCCTGCCTGCGGACCCTTACGTTGTGGCGCCGAGCATGTACCCGGCGCTGATGCCCAGCGCCAGCAGGCGCAGAGAGTGCGTGGCGGGGGAGGCTGCGGAGGAGCTGGTGGACGGGCTGCCGGTGCGCTTCTACCGGTTTCTGGATGGCCACGTGGAGTGCGAATCAAGCAGCGGGACGATCGCTGCTACTGCCAGCGTCACGCGGGAGATGCTAAATGAGGCTCGGAACCACTGCTTACGCAAGAGTGGGCCGGGTTCGGGGGCCGAGGATTTGCCGCCCTTTGTGCCCGTGATTTGCGACATTGTTGTGGGGTCGCAGCGCTTTGCCGTAAGCGTTGATGAGGCGGAGATTGACTCGCCTATTGCTGGCGCACGGGATGTCGCCTGTGGCGTCTGGGCTGGCAGCCGCGTGGCTGTCTATGTGTTTGCGCTTGGTGGGGGCCAGCATTTGGTTCGCACGGCGCTGGTGGGTTGCGCCGACGAGGACGTTGCGTGTACGGTGGCTGTGCGCCCATGTGCCGAGGAGGGAATCACCGTCAATGGCCAACCCATGCGCGTGCACCGGGCTCTGCCGCGGTCGCTGCTGTTTGTCGCTGGCGAGGGCGGCTCTGTGCTGGACGCCTGTCGCGAGTGTGGCAATGTCGCCTGCGCTGCCGATGCTCCGTCCGGCGCCCTGCCCGTCGCGTATGCGTCGGACGAGTCCAGCGAGGATGAGGGCGATCATCCTCTTCCTCCTCCGCCTCTGGGCCTGGGGTCTGTGCTCCGTAGTAGCCGCAATAGCAGCTGCAATATCGGACATCAAGCGCCTGCTGGATCGCAGTCACCCCCCGTGCAGTCGGCGTTGTTGCGCCAGCGCACGCTTGTGACGCAACAGCAAAGGCAGCGGACCTCCATGGAGGCTTCCGAGGAAATGGAGGCGGAAGATAAGAGTGGCCGCACGTCATTGGCTGCGAGGGCCGCCCTGGCGCTGGTGTCGCTTGCCGTGTTCCTGCCTGTGCGACGCCTGGTTATTGCCGATAATAATAGTGTTGGCCGCTGGCTGGAGGCCCGCACCAATGTTCTGCCCTCTGTCGATAGGCGACCAAAGAAGTCTGTGCTCGCGCTGCTGGTCCTCGCCTTGACTGCTATGACTGCATGGGCTCTGGGTGTGGCTCTGGCTGGCCTGCTGCTGGGCTTTTAAGGCTTTTTTTGTCAATGGATAATGACCTCCCCCAACGGAAAGCACAGGGACAAGGGAATCGGAACGGATTGGCTTATCAT
>JANBUP010000182.1:0-11841 GCA_027579525.1 Coemansia furcata | reverse complement strand
ATCTTGTGCTCAGTGAACTATATATTTGCCTCGGTACACTCCGAGAACGGTTCAACATGATGGTCCACCGAGCTGGTAATCCAGGCTGTAAAAACTAATCTGTTTGTGTACAATAGCGAGGATCGCTCTGCCTTCCTTCTGCTTTTCTTCAAACAATAATTATTTCTCTAATTTATAATTTCGACGAGCATTCACTTGCATTATTTACTAATTGTCTTTACAAGGAATGACTGACAACGCGACTACGACTGCTGACTTGGTCGGCGAGCTTGTCAATACGCCTACGAAGGTCATTAACAGTCTCTTTGGTATGTGTTTGCAAAACAGCGTGTGTGCGTATAGACACGGCCTTGAGGGCTTGCCGGACCTGACACTAACGAGGATGAACCATTAAGGTTATAGAGAGCTACAAGGCCACTACGACTACTATGGACGACGGACCAAGGTCTCGGGAGTTCAACCAAGTCGTGCAGGATCACTTCCAAGGGCTGCTCAGCAAACCAGGAACCTTTGAGAAAATTCCAGTGTTCGGGTATTCCGGCAACAGCTTGGCTAAAAGCAAGTGCGGTTCGCTGGTGCGGTTTCGCTGCATGGTGCAGGATCCAAGCTATGGCGAAGAACTCCACCTGTCTGTCGCGCAGCTAGTGAATTCGGCGACTGGTGAGACCAAGCAGGTCTTCTCCCACTATACAGACGCCGACCATGTTCTTGAGGAGGGCTGGGAGGTAGACTTTAACTCGCCAAGCAACGTGTTTACTGAGCGGGATGTGGCCTATTGCGTCTCGATTCCAGGCCAAAGCGAGTGGGCGCAGTTAGGCTCACCTGCTGCTGCGCTGGAGGGCGCCCTGGGATCGCTGAACATCGGCGCACAGTCTACTGGTGAGGGCAGCGAGCTGACGCTAGTCGACGAGAAAAAGTACCCGTTGCGTGGCTGTGAGCACTCGGCTGCTCTGGTGAAGTTCCACTCGCCTGTCCGCGCGCCAAAGGTAGCGAACTTTGTCGACGTGGTAGGAATCTATGAGCTTGGCCACAGCACTAAAGAGCAGGGCGGAAACGACGCTGGTGCCCAAGGACGTTGGCCCTGTATCCATGCTATCTATTTCTCTGATATTACGGCTGACACGCTTGTTCCCGATCTTCCTCAGCCTGGCGCGGGCGAGCACATTGGCCGGCGTAACTTGGCCTTGACCCATCTGTGCACTGTACTTGGTGGAGATGACTTGGCGGCTCAGTACTTGCTGCTGCATCTCCTGTCCAAGACGGTGGCTGTTCAGGACGTGAAGGTGGGCAAATTCTCGCTGAACTTGATTGGATTCCCACTGTCAAGCAAAGACCAAGCGCCTACAGAGACGTTTGCGTTGAGCAGTCCTGCCACGCGGTGGATCAGTGGAATGTTGGTGCAGCTCGTTCCGCGTTGCGTAGATATCCCATTCGAACTAAAGACCGTCAACAGCTCGACGTTCTTGCCCAACGCCGAGTCTGGCGATCTCCAGGCTGGTGTATTGCAGCTTGCTGAGGATACTGAGATCATCTGTGACGAAACCTGCTTGCATGAGGGCACACTGGACGAGCGCGGCTTGCGCAACCTGCAAGCGCTGCAGAGCGTCATTCTCGACCAAACGGTCACCTACGTGTATCCCTACCAGCCCATCAATATGCCGACCAACCTCCGTGTTCTGGTCTTGTCTAACGGCAAGTCGATCCTGGAGAACGACTGCGATCTGTATTTGAGCGACACGGCGGCGGCGTTTTTGGCAGGCATCCACGATGAATCGGCGGCCAGCTTCATGCCGCTGGATCCCATGCACACTGAGCAGATCCGCCAGTACTTGGAGCTGGCGCGGCATATGGAGTTCAGCGTGCCGACAGAAGTGTCAGATGCCATCTCGGACGAATACGCGGCACTGCGTCGCGAAGCGCACGAGAAGGGTGAGAAGATGATGACACAGGCGGAGCTCTCCCTGATTGTGACCGTTGCTCGCTTGATTAGCATTAGCAAGGGCGAACCTGAACTCAGCTCCGCCTCGTGGAAGGAGGCTGTCGCGCTGGAGACGCGCCGAGGCGAGCGCAATATTCAGGCCAAGGCGGCACGTCCTACGACCAGCGCCGACCCATCAAAATAAGCCGCGTTTTTTTAATTATCATTTTTTTTAAAGTACTTACTGCTGACGACGCCTCGTTACGATTAGAGTCGGGGGATGGCGGCGTGAGCGTGGGCGTGGACTTCCGAGAGCCACATGTCCTGCGGAGTTCAGCAAATTTTCGCTGATCAGCTAAACGCTTATCTTCGTGTCAAACGTCGTGTCCTCTTCTGCCTTCCACATACATTCAATCAAATCTTTTTTAATACTAGGAATTTAGGACCATGTTTGCCATTCGTAACACACCCAAGCTTGTCGCTCGCTCCTTCTCGACTGCCACGCCCCAGCAGTCCAAGGTCGCCGTTCTCGGTGCGGCCGGCGGCATCGGCCAGCCACTCTCCCTCCTGCTGAAGGCCAACCCTCGCGTCACCAAGCTCAGCCTGTACGATATTCACAACACGCCCGGCGTTGCCGCTGATGTCGGCCACATCAACACCCTGTCTGATGTGACTGGCTACTCGGCCAAGGACCAGGATGGTCTGAAGAAGGCCCTCGAGGGCGCTGAACTCGTTGTCATCCCCGCCGGTGTGCCCCGCAAGCCAGGCATGACGCGCGACGACCTGTTCAACACCAACGCTGGTATTGTCCGCGATCTGGCTCAGGCCTGCGCTGAGGTCTGCCCCAAGGCCAAGCTGCTTATCATCTCGAACCCAGTCAACTCGACCGTCCCCATCGCCTCGGAGGTCTTCAAGAAGGCCGGCGTCTATGATGCCAACAAGTAAGTTATTCCCTCTCTGTTGGAGCAGAAGACCCCCCTCCTCCTCCTCCTGCAAAGCTGCTTACTGCAATCTGATTTTGTCTGCAGCAGCGCCCTGATTTCGATGATCCGAGTCCTTGACATCTAACTGTGTTCTTTTTCATTTGCATAACCTAGGATCTTTGGCGTCACCAGTCTCGACCTCGTGCGCGCCTCGCGCTTTATCGGCGACAAGATGGGCAAGATCGTCGATGTGCCCGTTGTTGGCGGCCACGCCGGTATCACCATCATCCCCCTGTTCTCGCAGGTCAAGGGCCTCAAGCTCTCGAACGAGGAGCGCGACGCGCTGACCCACCGCGTTCAGTTTGGCGGTGACGAAGTTGTCCAGGCCAAGGACGGTCTTGGCTCGGCTACCCTGTCGATGGCCTTTGCTGGCGCTCGCTTTGCCGATTCGCTGCTCCGCGCCAACGCTGGCGAGGACGTCCTCGAGTGGGCCTTTATTCGCACTGACTTGTTCGAGAAGGAGGGTCTCGAGTATTTCTCGACCTACGTCAAGCTCGACAAGAACGGTGTCAAGAAGATCCTTCCTCTCCCCGAGTCGATCTCCCAGTACGAGCTCGAGCTGGTCCAGAAGGCCATCCCTGAGCTCAAGAAGAGCGAGACCAAGGGCGCCTCGTTCGTCGCCTAAGGTTAACCTGAAATATTACTGACCTTTGCTGCCAAATAATATAACTTTTCACCAGCTGGTTTGATGGGGGCGTGGCGTGGCTAAGTCACCCCCCCCCCTTCTACTCCGCAGTAAGCAGGCAACTGCGGCGAGTATTAGAAATGGTGGCGTTTTTACCCAAAACACTGCCAGGTTCTAAAAGTAACAGCTGCAGGATACAGTGCACGTAATCACCCCTCAGGCCTGCATAGAACACCTCGCCTGCGCGCTCGTACTCTTTCTTTTCTCTACTCTACTCGATGCATTCATTGTTCATTTTTTTTCATCGCCATTTCATCTCATCAAACTCGTTATTCGCTCAACTCAGCACATATCATGTAAGTGGACAAGCGCACAACATACCCCCCGCGTCACCTTGTTGGCCCGAAGCTCGGGACCGGATAACCAGTCCCCTCTCCCCCCGCGTTCATTCTCCGAGCTAAATCACTCAGTCTCCCCTGACTATGTAGTACACATTAATATGCTATCGTGGCCAGCTACCACACTGGCCAGCCTTGGCGAGCAGGGCAATGAGGCCCCCGTCGCCGACTCTAGTCCTGATAACACAGCAGCAGCACTCCTCCCGAGCAATATGCAGCCACGAGAGTACCAACTGTCACTATTCAAGCGTGCGCTTCAGGACAACGCCATTGTCCTGTTAGAGACAGGCACTGGCAAGACGCTGGTTGCCGTGATGCTTATCCAGTGGTTCGCGCAGCGCGCAATCACCAACCCAGCCGCTCCAGTGGGCGCCCCTGAGGAGGCTGACTTGCAGCGGCCAAGGCGGAAGATCCGCGTGTTTCTCAACAACACCGTGGCGTTGGCACATCAGCAGGCGCGGGTCATAGCGCAGAACTCGGGCCAAAAGGTCAAGGAGCTCGTCGGATCTATGTCCATCGACGAATGGGACGAAGCCAGGTGGACAGCGGAGTGGGAGGGCTCGTCGGTGCTCGTGATGATCCACCAGGTGCTTCTCAATGCCCTGCGCGCTGGACTGGTCCGCATCTCGGACATTGATCTCCTGGTGTTTGACGAATGCCATCATGCGCGCGGACACCACCCTTACGCCCTTATTATGCGCGAGTTTTACGACCATTGCCCGGCACATGACCGCCCGCACATCTTTGGAATGACCGCCTCGCCGCTGAACTCGCACCAGAGCGCCAGCGAGTCTGTTATGCACCTTCGGGCCATGCTGGACTCGAGCATCTGCACTGTGGACTTGACGGCCAGCCACGATGCTCCGCCCACGCAGCCCAAGAGCATTTGCTACGAGTATGCGCTGCCCCCAGAGTACGCTGACACCGCGCTTACCCTGGCACTTGCCGCGCAGTGTGGTGGCAGCACTGTTATTGAGGCGGGGCTTAAAGTCGCGCCAGTAGTTTTGACACTGCTGGGGCCGTTTGGCGTTGATCAGATGTGGCACCACTATATCCATCAGTGGCATCGCAAAATGCGCTTGAGGCCAGCACCACTCAAGCCTGCGGCGGCGCGCAAGACGCAGATACAACTGCTTGGTCAGCCGCAAACGCAACAGACGACACCAGCAGCAGCGGGTGCTGAGAGCACCAGTGAGGCCAGCAGCGAAGATGTCAGCGACTCGAGCTCGCCGGGTTCTCCAACCCTCAACACGCTAAGCGTAGATATCAGCGAAGAGATCGCCGAGGAACTGCAGCCCCAGGCTTCTGACACGGATATCCGCACAATCGTTACCACTACTGAATCCCTCGACGACGTGGCGTATCTCCGGCGAGCACTGGCCATCGACCACAGCTTTGGCGGCAGTGCGCTGACTCGCTACTCTGGCCACCTTGGAGGCGCGATGTCAGTTCCACACAATCATAATAGCATGGATGTCGATGTCCTGGATGAGCCAGCCGGCGAGCACCACCCGCTGCCACAGCTGCGCAACTTGGTGGCCAGCCCCGAGTCCTGGGACAATATCCGAGAGCTGCTCTCGCCGCAAGTCAACCGGTTGCTGGGCATTCTCCACCAGTGGCAGGGCCGTCCTCAGGATCTGCGCGGCATTGTGTTTACTAGTCGCCGCCTAACTGCCGTGCTGCTGGTGTATATAATCTCGCAGATATCTGAATTTTCGTTTATTCGAGCGGATGTGCTCTTGGGCGCGTCACAAAAGCCAGGCAGCTCGATGGACTGGCCCATTCGCAGCGGATCGGTGCGCACGGCCAACCAGCTCACCTTGGCTGATTTTGCCAATGGCAACTTGAACTTGATATTTGCTACACAGGTTGCCGAAGAGGGAGTCGATATCCAGCCGTGCAACGTCGTTGTCCGCTTCGATATGCCCAACACAGCCACATCGCTTATACAGTCGCGCGGCCGCGCGCGGATGTCAAACTCGCAGTTTATCGTCATGGTTCCTGAGATGAGCGCTAGCGAGCGCAGCATGGCTGCGTCCGATGATGTGGTAGCTGACATCGTAACCGCACTGCTCGACGAGGACGTTGATGGCGCGTATCCGGCTGACGCGATGCAAGGCGCCAAGAGGCAGCGGAGCATCCCCGAGCATACTGCGTCGTTTACGGACTACTTGAGGCTAGTCAGTCTGGAGAAGTGCATGCGCGAGTGGTGTCAGGCCGAATCGAAGGCCAACGACAGCCAGGTAGCCGACTGCGTGATAGTCGCAGGTGGGCTGCACACTGAGTACGGCCGCCTTCTGAGGCATTTGCGCGTGTCGCTCGTGCTTGACGACAGCTCGCCCGGCGGCGATATGGATGAACCATGGATCGAGAGCAGGGATGCCACTGGGCGCATATACATGGTCAAATCCACGCAGGCGCGCATCACGTATTTGTCGGCCGTACCTATCGTGCATCGCTACGTGCAACTGCTTCCCCAGGACTCGTTCTGCCTGCTAGCTCCCGTGTTCGAGTTTGAATCTGTCGCTCACCGCCAAGAGCCAGCGTCTCCCAGCGAGACGGCGGTGCCGGCGAAGAAGAAAAAGAAGGCCAAGCCGATCCTAGTCACGCTTTATCGCTGCAAGGTTACGTTTCCGGCCAACGCTGCGCTGCGCCAAGTCTCTGGACCGCTGATGCCCAACAAGAAGCTTGCCAAGCAAGTGACGGCATATCGAGCCGCCAAAAAGCTGCATCAGCTTGGTGCCATCGATGACAACCTGGTGCCGGTAAGCGAACTCAGCACCAGCGAGTTGGGTGTCGATAATGGCGCAGTTGCAGATGAACTCGATTCTCAGGCGGAGGCCGGCAGCCAAAAGCGGGTCAAGGGCGCGAGGTCATCAGTCAACAGCTACGAAACCATCGTGCCTGAGCAATTCATCCCGCCACCTTGCACACCGGCCTCTACTAGCAGTAGTGACATGAGTGTCAGCAGCAACGAGTGCTGCGAGGATGGAGAGTACCAGTCCTTTCCCTGGTACATGTACCTGGTCTCGCTCAAGCACCCCGATTCGCCCGACTATGCGCGCGTAGTACTTGCCACGGCCCGCCCACTGCCTGTTGATACTAAAGTTCCGCTATACACCGAGCAGTTTGCCTCCGGGCTGACGGAGCTGGACTCTTCGGCGACCTTGATTGAGCCAGCGTATCTCGGCAGCCAGGTGCTGAGCGCCGAGCAAGTGGATCTACTAGCCGCCTTCTCGTCCAAGCTCCTGGTGCGAGTGCTCCGCACGGCGCAATTTTGGGAAACGGCCAAGGTCGGGGTGCTGCTCGCGCCGCCATTGCCGGACGGCTCAGGGATCGACTTTGATGTGGCGGAGAATTTGTACTCGAATCGGTCGCGCATTTACGAGAACAGCAACGGCTGCTATGAGCAGTGGGTCGACAAGATGGTGATGGATGGACTGGACTACGGCAGACTGAAGGTTGTAGAGCGGTTGTGCGACGACGTTGACCTTTACTCCAACCTGTCTGCCTACCACTACGGACGCAGTGTCTCGGCGGAGGCCGACGCTCAAGTCTTGGCAGGCGCAATGGAGCACCAGTCATCGACTGAGGCTGCTTCAACTGTTGCGGCAGGCGAGCTTCCGCACAAGCTGCCGAGCAACCGCACTGGCACCACCAAGCGACCTAAGGACGGGGTTAGCGTGCGGCTTTCGGTGCAGGCGATGGCCGACTGGGCTACTGTCAAGCGCGTCGCTCGAATGCTCCCCGACACCGCCGATGGACGTGCCGTGCCGCTCTTCAAGCTGAGGCCAGTGACCTTGACGTACAACTACTTGGTTGCCTCGACCGTGCACCTTCAGACGCCGCTGTCGTCGGCAGATGCGGAGGTGCTGGACAGTGCTGCGCTGGTCAGCGAGAGTGGCAAGTTGGCATTCCCCGATGTCATTTACTCGTCGCCGTTCTTTTGCGCAGCAGAGCCAATCGACCTGCCCACGCTAAACAGCCTGTCACTGCTCCCTGCGTTTTTCGTGCGGCTTGGGCATGTGCTTACAGCTAGCGCGGTTAAGACGCGGCTGGGACTATGTGCTCGCGTCGAAACCGTGCGCCAGGCGATTACTGCGTCGTGTGCCAGCTTGGACACCAACTACGAGCGCCTGGAGATCTTGGGCGACTCGGTGCTCAAGCTTGTTTCGTCAACGATGCTGTTTGTCGCTCACCCCGACGACCACGAGGGACTGCTGACGCAGCGCCGTGGCCACATTGTGTCCAACTCCAATTTGTTTACGCTGGCGCGCAAACTTGGCCTAGCCGAGTATCTTATATCCCACGCGTTCAACAGGCGCGAGCAGACAATGCCGGGCCGTGGATGGCAACGCATACCGTCTATTCCTTCCAAATGGGTCTGTACTCTTCCGCCGAGTCCAACGGCCAATGCCACCGATTCAAGCCAGCTGCTCACGGCTTCTAGCAGCAGTGCCACTGTGAATAGCATTGCGAGTACTACTACTGTGAGCAGCGCGAGCAGTGGCGAATCCACTCCTACTGAGTCGCAGCCATCGCAGCCAAGCCAAGCTGGAGAGGCGCCCAAGAAGAAAATGCCTGTCTGTAAACCTGTCAACACCAAGCGGATGCTGTCCGACAAGACGGTGGCGGATGTCATCGAGGCGATTCTGGGTGCTTCCGTTGTTGATGGCGGCTTTACCGGTGCTCTGGCGGCAGCGCAGGCGATGGGCGTAGTTGGCGATAAGTGGTCGTCGTGGTCGGAATTTGGACGAGTATGGCGTGAAACAGTGGCAACGCGCAGGGACGGCGTGCAGCTACTCAACAACATTTGCCAGGGCGTAGCCGATGCTGCCACAGCGGCAGCAGAGGCATCTGGTGGGGCTGGTGAGGCTCAAGAACGCGCGGTGGAGGCAGAGCTGGATCGGGCCGATGTTCTCTACAGCCAGTCATTGCTAGACAACGGGCACCTTCTTGACTTTGGCGGGGATCAGCCGTATGCCGACATGCTTAGCGCCAGTCGGGCCGAGGAGATTGAGCGTATCCTGGGGTATCGATTCAAGAACCGGGCATTGCTGGCCGAAGCAGTGACACACTGTAGCTCCACCGACCTGCATGCGAACAGCTACCAGCGTCTTGAGTTCCTGGGCGACGCCGTGTTGGACTATTTTATTACGCGGCGCTATTACGACTACCAGCCAGAGCTGCGACCCCACCGTATTACGCTTGTTAAGCACGTTGCTTGCAGCAATGACCTTTTTGCGCTGATCGTGGCTTGCCAGGGTTTACACCGCTATGTCCGGCATAGCTCGGCCGTGCTGGCAGTCAGCGTGCGTGACTATGAGCTCCGACTTGGCCTTGCGCGCCAAACTTGGGTTCGCAACCAGAGCGGAGAAGAGAGCCAGAGTAGTGCAAGCGACCAGGGGTTGACCGATGGTAGCTCAGCAACCGACAAGAGCAACAACGGCGACGAGGGGTCGGCATGGCATCAGCATTCTGCTCCGACGTGGTCTGATGAAGAGTCGCAGCTATCGGGCAAGCGGCGGAAAGTATGCTTGAATAAGAGCGACAACGAAGATGACTTGTATTGGGGCCTGCCACCAGAGTGCTGGAATGTTGTGCCCGCACCCAAAGTCCTGGGCGATGTGTTCGAGTCGCTGCTTGGCGCCATGTACGTGGACTCTGATATGGATATGGCGGTCGCCGAAGGGTTTTACCAGCGGATGCTGAGTCCGTTCTTGGACCGATTTGTCGACTCGGGGCGGCTCTCCCTGCACCCCGTTATCCAGTCCTTGCTGATTTGCCAGGGGTGGGGATGCGATATGATCACTTGGGATGGCAGGGCCAACCCCGATCAGCTCGACTATATGGGCAGGTTTATTTGCGAGGTAAAGGCCCATGGATGCACGCTGGCGGTAGCCAAGGGTGAGTCTCCGAGGCATGCAAAGTATAGTGCGGGTGGCGCTTTGCTGGAGAAAATTGAGGCCATCGCTCCTAATGCCTTACATGGTGATTTGGATGCGCTAAATTGCTTGCCAGGCAAAAATGGTGCGGTTACTGCGGAATCTAAGCTGGACCGACTACTCAAGCCTGTGTGCACTTGTATGGAGAGGCGGAAAGCCGAAGCCGAGGCGGCAGCTGCTGCAACAGAAGCAGCAGCGGCGGCGGCGGCGACAATGGAGGTAGAGTGACCCGGAATATTGTAGCAATGTTTTTTTTTTGGATTTCGACTTCAAATGAAATTATCGTCCTCCACACCCATCGTATCTCTTTGAGCGTGATTTTTTGTGTTAAGCTCAAAGTACACACCCCTATCTGGTTTAATAATGACTATGATGTTCTATTAATGCACACATTTACTCAAAGCAATCTACTCTAGAACCGTTTTCTCGGCAAATTTTCTATGAATTTTCTTCTTTTGTTAAAGATTTATTTTCTATAGTATTGTTGCCAAATGACGTTGTGCTGCTTGCTACGTTGTAGGACAAGACACGATATGTGATGGTCTATTGTCTATTGTGGTGAGCATATAATAGCGGCAGTGCTCTGGCGCTGCCTCTGTTGTTTCCTCTCCAAGAAATAAATACTCTAATATCCTATACTCGACTCTTATTGTGCATGGCTCTATCAATCTGTCTTGTGCGAATGTTAAATAAGTGAAAATAGAAATATTGTTTCACCCTGGGGAGTGTCTTCAGCAAGGTACATTAGTCGCTACCCTGCCTTATACATTCCCCATGTGCAACGCAACAAGCGATATAACCTACAACTCATCCAACACTACAAGTCTTCCGACAAGAACTCCAAAATGTCACCAAGGTTAGAAGCAATGCTGGATTTATCAGGGTGGGCCTCCTCGTCTCCTTGCCCAATCGCAACAAACATGAAGTAGTTGCGGCAGTGGTTGTGATATTTAATTATCAGAGCGACCTTGTGCTCGGCATGTTGCTGCAACTGGATGAGTCAGGTGGCTTTCGGAGTGGTGGTGTCAATGAAGCTCTATTACGAAATCCACAATGGCATTGTGCGCTCCAAGTCTGCAGTTATAATGTCTGCGGTGCTGCTCGAGATAGAGGAAACATAATTAGTTTTGTTTTGGCATTGGAGATGGCAGACATATCCACCTATTTTCTTTGCCACAGTGGCTTTGGCGATATAGGATCGGCGACAGACATATAAAGGCTGCGCGTTTACATGAGCGTATTCAGAATCGTGCGCAAAGAAAATGACACCAAAGGAGAACAGTGAAGGCGGCTGTACTGTGCTCCTCTCTCCCCCTGGGGCCTTTTTTTGCGCCGCCTATTGTGTTCATTATGTCTCTTTTGTGTTTGTGTTTTGACCATGCTAGTGCATGCCCATGTGTGTCGATGGCATGCAGCCTTCTTCCAAGCTTATCCTTGCCTTCGCGTCATTTTATTTTTATTTTTTTGTTACTTTGCGCGTGCCTATTCCCTTTCTCTTAATTTTTAGCTGCCTGCCATCCTTTATTTCCTCTTTTCTCCATCGACTTTGAGCGCCATCGCGTCCAGACGGCAATACTAGAGCTTCACGCCGCTGTTATCGCCCGTGTCTGTCAGAGCGCTTGCTTAAAGATAGCGTTTTTGCCCGCGTAGTAAGCAAGGACCTTATACCCTGGTTCCTAGACCCCAGAGCCTACAGAGTAAGTACCTGAAGTTCTAGCTCCCTCTGCCACATTCGTTCTCAGAACACAACAAACAAACGACAGTCTCGAAAGTCATAGTTACTACTTTTGGATCGTGGCTCTCTAGTCTGTGCCACTTGTCTGGTGGGGTGGCAAATACAGGTGCAAGAGAAATATGGCGCTTCGCTTCTGTTTGTTGTTGTTGTTCTGTTGTCGTTCACGGGCGTATTGTACCAATTCCCAGCTACTTGCCTTTACCGTCACCAGGCGAAAATAAATGTCGAGCTTTTTTC
>JANBUP010000181.1:0-11842 GCA_027579525.1 Coemansia furcata | reverse complement strand
CCGGCGACGAGCCTGCTCCTCGCTGGACTCCCACAGCGCCACTGGATTGACGATCATCGGCGACTTTGGCTGCGGATAGTGCAGCGGAGAGCTGTCAGAGGTGCTATGGCTGCTTCGCATGTTGGGAGTCTGTGGCTGATGATGCTCGTAACGGTTGTGCTCCTGGTGGCCAGTGTAGTGTTGCTCAGAGCTGCCCGAGTGGTTGTGCGAGTCGTGGCCATGACCGTGCTGGCCGCTATGATGCCAGTGTTGCTGAGGCTCGGAGTGGTGGTGGTAGTAGTGCTCATTGCCCGAGTCACGAGGCTGGAGTACGACCTGCGTGGCCTCATACAGCGCCTGGTTGTTCGGAAGTGGCATTGGTACGTACTCGGACCCTCTGTCGGAGCCATGCCAGCGGTGCTCGCCTTCATGATAGTGTTGCTGGTGGTGGTGCTGATGATGGTAGTCGTCGTAGCGTGGCTGGTCAATGTGTCGCTCAACGTATGCCTGGTCGTATAAATGAGGCTTGTACTCGTCGTGGTGCATCCAACCTTCGCGAGCAACATCCTCCCATGGGCGCTGCGACTGCATCCAGGCCGGATGCTCTTGATGATGGTGCGTCGCGGGCTGATCATAGCAATGATGCTGATGTGTATGATGTTCCGTATAGTCAACTTGCGCATCATGGTGGTGGTGATGGTGGTGGTGCTCTGCTTCTTCGTGGTGGTGATGGTGCTGGTGTTCGCTTGCTGGTTCAGGAACCCGTTCACCTCCCCTGTGGTGCTGCTCGTGATGGCCATGGTCATGGTGGTGCACCTCACTGTTGCTGTCATGGTGGCCGTGGTGGTGGTGGTGACTCTGGTGCGGCGACTCATAGTGGGGCGACTGATTGTGTTCGTCATGACTGTGTTGCTGGTGAGGGTTGGCGTGAGTAACGAGATACGAGTAATCTAGCGGATGAACACGATCGGCAGCCCACGACCAGTCCTTTTCCCAGTCTGGCACCTCTTGCGGATGATGGTGGTGGATGTCTCCACTATCATGAGCGTTAGAGTTAGCTCTAGAGTCGTGTTCAGTATGCACGAGGAGCGGGGAAGGAGGCTCGGTGATATGGTGGTAGCCCTTGCCAAACGCCAGACCCTTGTCGTAGGGACCCTTCCAATGTCTCCATCCCGAGACACATTCATCGTGAATATTCCACCACAAATTTACCAGCTGCCGCCAGCGCTCCGACATCGTAGGATCCGAATGTAGCAGCCCGCCAGAGGAGCGCTCCCAATGCCACGGCTTGGAAATGCCAATAAAATGCACGACGCGCACATCGTGGCCAAAGCGCTGTAATGCCGGCTTGTACGTGTAGTATACGTTGGCAGTTGCGTTGTAGAGAAACGGCAGGCGGCGGTAGGGACTCGCCGTAGACCAGTCAGAAAAGTGCTCGTTTAACAAACCCTGATCGGCACCTATACAGATACGGACAAACAGGTAGTGGCAATCATAGAATCGGATGGATTAGCCAAGCGCCTTTTCATTCCTGCAATTAGCGGCAAATCGGGTACACACGGCGAGAGCATGCCCAAATGGCATTGCTGAACCCTGGCCCGAGAGCTAGGATATGTCCGCGTGGATTAGGGGGTGAGCGATGAGCAATTGTCACGAAGTCAGCAAGGGAAATGCCACGCATTACTAAAAAATATGAGGCACAAGCACGCTGCAATAGCGTCCGTCCATGTGCGCGTGCGTACACAGAAGAAGGTGGGCAACGAGATTGATACTTTACCATCGAAACTAGCGGTGGAGACGGTCGCGCGAGTAACGAGATCGCGGTAACAATCGTATCCAGGAGCCAGCAACAAGACACCCGAGTTGAAGCAGTCAGGCCAACCCGTATCGGGAGCAGCCGCAATAAGGCCGCCCTGCCTCCAGTCATCTGAGCGCTCGCTGCGCCAACTATCAAACCTAGAAAACATGTCATCGATGGGCTGACGCACTAAGGTATCCGCATCCAGATAGCAGATGGCGTCCCAGGCACCAAACAATGCCGGGTCCCACAGCTGGATCTTGGTTAGTGTGCTCCGCAGATCCGGGCGGCCCAAAAGATCAAGATTGGCGTCATCCGTGGAAAGCCGCAGCTCAGCTTCGATCACGCCATCAAAGTGCGAGCGCAGTCGCTGTAGAGAGTGCTCGCTAAGCGACAAGGGTGTCGCAAGACACACGATGCTGTAAGGCGTCAGAGTACGGCGCAAAGAGTGCAGGAGCACCAGCGCCCCGTCCACGTACGAGTCTGTGGTCACTAGTGTCGCATAAGCAAAGCGTGGGGACGCTTCGGCGGCCTCTTCTGTTCGCGGCCGGCCGGCGTCGCTCATTTTGCTTCAGACACGGAGTTTACCAGCTGCGAGGTTTAAGGTGACCGAGACTTTTTTCGAATTGCAAGTGGGCTAGAGTAGAATTTAGGCGCTCTACAAAAAAGTGATGGAAAATACAACAGGTTTAGCAAATAAGAGAGCAAGCAGGTGGCCAGTTGCAGGCACAGTTTGCAAATAGGCCGGCAAATAGGCGTCAAAGAGTTCGGCAGCCGAAGGAGCTTGTGCTGACCAACAGATGAGGAGGAGAGGCGATCGCCACTGCCAAACGAGGAGGATGAGGTTGCGCTAAACGCCATTTCAGGGCTCATGGGAAATACCGGCAAGACAGCAGGCGACGTGCCTTCAATAACAATGCGATACTATTCTGCCTCCGTGCAGCCATGTGCTGGGCGAACAACGGCAATATGCCCTGAGTGACAGACAATAGCACAAGTCGTGGGGGGGATGATACTAGAGATACGCATCGTATGAGTAGGCGGAGCTGGCTCCCGAATGATGGCTCAAGATACAGGTAAAAATCAGTTGGGCTCTGCGGCTTTGCGACAGAGATATCTTGATGGAAGATCTGACGGCATCAGCCAAACCCGGCACTCTGCGGCAAAGCGAGCACATGTCGCAGGTGCCGCAGATCGTGCACAGCGACAGACCTAAACTACTTATAGACACATAGGACGGGCTTACTGTACCTGGTATGATATAGAAAACAGAGCAACAGCCAGGCTAGCGCACAGGCAAAAAGGAACAACAATGGTAAACAGCAGACGAGAAACTCCAACGGAAGAAAAAAAAGCCAGTTGATAAGGAAGTTGGACGCTCAGGGACCCAACCACCAGCAGGGATCAATTTTGCAAGGCTGACGTTCAAGGCAGATTGCAATCTGCAGACAAGGCAGGAGAGACGCATCATCGCCGCGAGTTTGGGGGAAGGAAGACATCCTGGGCACTAGTAGCTACGAGCCTGGCTTGGGGGGGACAAGGAGGCATATGCTGGTTTATGCTGGATAATGCACCATGTACGTGCGAATCTCCTTCGACATTTGCCCGCTCTTTCATTGGGATGGTGCGCAAGTGGCATGCACTTCCCCCTGCTGCTGCTGGAGACCTAGCTATGCGCAATCCATGTAGGCTATATTACTGCGTACTCCCTCTTGCGCTTGGACGCCGCTGCCAGTGTCTGTGCAGCAAGCGTTGGGGGGAAGAGGGAGCCGAGCAGCCACCACCACCGCCACGACTGATAACGAAACTGAGCCTATTGTTCCTGGCTCGCCTCATGCGCGGCGCAACGCCAGTTGTACTAAGCGCCTCAAATTTTATCTGGACACGTCATATATACACGGTATCAGCCCTGAGGCGCCAAGCTAGCAATACGTGCCAAACTGGCTCTGGCACAAGGTCGGCTCATCACGGCACTTTTCTCACATATCCAGAATCGATGCAGGTGCATTCAAGCGCACCTTGCATACATGCGCTGCACCTATCGGAGATGCTGCACTCGCTTGAAATAGCGCAGAGTAAATAAGCCAATAGCAGCAGCCGCCAATACTACAGACATATTTTGGCCCAAGGTCCCTTTGGCATGCTCTGACATGCGCAGTCCTAGCATGACGTGATGCAGGCCGACATACTCGCAACACGCTTTCGCTGCTAGCAGTGCCTATATTTGCTGCGCCAGGCTCTCTGTGCCTGAACGTCTCAGTGAATGATTTCACGACTTTGTACATCTACTTGTTGTCTTCTCTCTTGGCAAAGAGAATGTATAAAACCATAGGCGAAATACTTATCTCGCCATCTCTTTGTTTAATTTCCAGCGTATTTTTCGGTCCACATATTAGCGACTCTTATATTCAATGTCAGATACTAGCTCCACCACAAAGCGCGTATGCTTTGCCACTTTGCTCACAACCGACTCGTATGTCCACGGTGCTCTGACGCTAGCCGCCTCACTCCGTGCAACGGGAAGTTGGCATGAGATTATATGTCTGGTAGCTGACGGCCAGCTATCGCGCCCAGCGCTTGAGCGTCTAACCCCAGCATTTGATCGCATAGTTAGCGTGCCTATTCTGGACACAAACGATGCTAACAATCTGGCGCTGTTGGGCCGCCCCGACTTGGGCTCCACTGTAACCAAGATCGGCATATGGGCGCTGACAGAGTACGAGCGTGTTGCCTTTCTTGACGCGGACACACTTGTATTGGACCAAATCGACTCGCTGCTCTGCTTGGACCCATCCGCCGAGCTAATGCCAGGCGATGTGGCTGTAGGCCGTGACTATCGTCCAAATGGTGGCATGGCTAACGAGGGTTTACTGGCAGCTGCGCCAGACTTGGGCTGGCCGGACTGCTTCAACTCGGGTGTTTTTGTCGCAAAACCCTCCACCACGACACACGCGCGCCTACTTGCCTTGCTTGCCAGCCATGGCTCGTTTGATGGTAAAGTATCCGAAAAAGGAATAGGCGGACCAATCTCATCCAATCCGCAACGACAGGTCCCTCCCCCAACCATATGCGATATGTGCTTGGATAATCACCCTCTCTCATTTATTGCTGATTTGTATGCAATCTCCACTATCGATGTGCATTATGTAGGCGGAGACCAGGGACTGCTCAATGCATATTTCGACGACTGGAGCCGCGCCGACCATACCCGCCGCCTGCCATTTGCCTATAATACGACGTCCACGAGTTTCTACACCTATGCGCCGGCTTTTGCTCATTTCGCAGATTCGATCAAGGTTGTGCACTTTATCGGCGCACAAAAGCCTTGGAAATGGCGTCGTGCTCACGATGGCTCCTTGCTGCTAGGTGCCACAGCCGCTACCCCCTATGACTCTAACGCGTCACCATTTGCTGTGTTTATCGAAAAGTGGTGGAATATCCATGACACTCATGTATCTTTGTGGTCGCCTGCCAAGGGCCATTTCAGCCAGGAAGTGGCGTTGTCGCTCTCGGAGCACTATGGACCCGGCTCTGGGTTAGGATGTGCCGCTCGCGAGCAACCGTCTACGGACGAGGCTTCATTGTTCCTTTCATCGCACATGTTGGACGACGCTTGGAAGAGAGAAGGGAGCGATTATGCCTCCATTGAAAGCCGTGGCACGGGTTCCAATAGCTGGAGCGAATTTATGCCGGCCCATGATTTTGCACTCAGCCCATCGAATTCAGGAGCTTCATCTAGTCACTCTAGCGGCATACATCTAAACCGCCAATCTAACTAGTCGTTAGGTCACACTTTTTAATTGAAGGACTTGATATTTCCATGATATCGTTAATCTACGAGCAGGTTAATGTTGACATTACATTTATTATTATCAGATAGTGCCTCGACGGATAGCATGTATCATATTTCGTACCTCAGTAGTCACGCGGATCACGTCTTGTATACGCCCAACAAGAATGTACTTGCAGTCTCCGGTAATATCGTAAGGATATACGATTATATCCTTAATCCATAGAAAGGTCGCGCAGTACAAAGCATGAACACGTTCATTAATATCACTAATATCCTCAGCATCGCGAACTTTAGCTTCCTCCTCTTCCAGCATGTCTATATCAGTAATACTGCCACGACGAAATGCATAAGCTGTCTTATTAATCCCTTCTCTTCCTATGTATACGACAACGATCTTGTTTGGGTCATCGAAATCGTCCAATATAGCGAGTTCCATTATGGCGATGGATTTTATTAGTTGTTTAACAAAGGAGAGGTAAATAGAAGTTTGAGCAATATCTTGTTTTAATGCGATTGAAAAGATCTGGGGTCAAGTGGGCTTTATATACTCGCCAGGAGGAGGCAAAAAATGAGCCGCAGTCCAATTATCCCCAATGATGGCTGCGCCATCTTCCCAATCTGCGCTAAACTAAAACATGTCTTCCCTCTCAATTCAGCCTCTAAGAAGGTCAAAGAAGCTATGACTTGGGCGCCAGAAAGCCAACATGTGTGCTTCAGAATCATTCTTTGCAATCGGCGTGCTCAAAGTAATGAGGCTTTGTTATTTTGCTAATGATCAACGCCGACGCCTCTTTTTGATGGCTTGGGAAATGCCGCAGCTATCGAAGCTGCGCTAATATTGACCGAGTAAGATCAAATGTACTATAGTAGACAGCTACCTCCAAATCACCCCACCTCAATTATTAAAAATAATGTATTTGCTGAAATAAAAGTTACATGTGGATATTGGCGTGTTGGTGAAGTCCATCGAGAGGCTCTAGACTTTCATGTGCACTGGACATACCAACCCCACGTGTATTATTATGAGCTAATTCCTTGACGAATAGCAGCTACCAGCTTTTTCATCTCTCGAGTCATATGGACCACGTCTTGTATACCTCCAACTAGGATGTACTTGCAATCCTTGGTAATAGTTGGCGAATCTTTGTGTATGTCTTCAATCCATTGAAGGCGGGCGCTGTACTGAGCATAAATACGTTCATCAATATCGCTAATGTCTCTAGCATCGCGAACTTTAGATTCCTCCTCTTCTAGCCTGTCTAGATCGGTAATATAGTCGCGACGAAAAGCATAGAATTTTGTATATGTCCAATGTCTTCTTGCGTAAATGACAACGATCTTGTCTGGGTCTTTATGATCGTCCGGTGTAACGAGTTCCATTGTGGTGATAGATTTTTTTTAGTTGTATAACAAAGATGAGGTAAATAAATGTTTGAACGGCGTCTAGTTTCAAAACAAGTGAATAAAGCACTGGGGCCGAGTGGGCTCTATATACTCACCAGGAGGAGACGAAAATGATTCGCCGTTCAATTCTCCCCCATCCCCAAGGGTGGCACAGTCGTTCCTCAAACCGTGCAAAGCCAAGAATGATCAGTACCGCCCCAATTAAGCTCGAGGAAGATGTGGCTCGAGCACCCAACAACTAAGGCTTTCTTCCAAACCCTTCTATGCAATAAATGCGCTCAGAATGGGTGCTTTGCTATTTTTGGTAATGATTTACCTCGACCCCCCTCTTGATGACGTGGACAGTACCGTATTCGCCTAACCAGCTGGAATGCTATTGGATTTTGGAGCGAGGTCAGTACAACGTTGCGAGCGTAGTTGGTTTGCGCTAAGTACCTCAGCGACCATAGCTGCAGTCGGATGATTGCCGGATATTATCCATATCCTTTTGTTGATGATTCAATGTATCCATTTTCCTTTTCAAACTCTGCCCTTGTTGGTCGTGGATAAGATTGTCAAGTATTTGGAGGGACGTCCTAGGAGCACTTGTAATATCGGGACCGACGAGTCCGACAAACAAAAGGTTGTACTTTATCCACTACTATATGTTAGTGAACGATGGCGCATGGCGGCACTTGCATCAATTTGCAACAACTGCTGGCTGACCTTTGACTATTCGACAAAGACGGTTGAAGTCGCGTTTTATGCGTGGCCTGCTAGTGTTCCATGCCTATGTATGCGCATAATCAATCATGTCAAACGAGTACATGTGCATGTTCTTCTTTGGAGAGACACGTGTGACGGGACGTTTTGCGAAATTACTACTAGGCTACAACACGAGGGCCTGTTGTTTCCAGCGGCTAACACTCTGGTTCTCACTCTGAGCATGAGCTCCAAGCAAGCTCCCATCCGCTCTCTCAGTCCAAATCAGGCCACTGCGCCTGTGGTGGTGATAAACAAAGTTCAAGTGGCCAACTTTGTTTGTTCACTGCGGCGGCTGATGCCCTCATTAAAAGCTGTAATTTTAAACTTTACTTCCCTTAGAGATGTCGATTCGGTCCACAAACAACCTTATTGCACGTTGCTATCCGAGCTCTGTAAAGGGGGCGTCAAGAAATTGCACATCCAATTGACAGCCAGAACTCTGACGACGCTTAACATGCCGTTTATAACTGGACTGACGAGCATTACGCAAGGACCTGGCATGGAATGCACTTCGTTTGCGAGACTGGCCTATCATAATGCGGGGACACTGAAGGAGCTTTACATTAGACCTGCTGCCAAAGCTAACTGGCTCACCTTGATCTACAATAGCACGATAACTCCAGCAGTCTTTGAAAGCTTGGCAAAGCTAGTTGTGATGGTCACCGATACATCATACACCACGACTTGGACAGCAATTGAGGATGTGGGGCCATTCCCCATGCTATCGACGTTGGAGGTTGCCGGTGGCTATCCATTTGATGACGACTTGCTATTTAGGGGGAACGGAAAAACAATGCGGAACCTGTACTTGCCTTTCAGCGCTATTGCTAGAAACTCACTGGGCAGATTTGACATACTAAAGCGCAGCGATGTTGCTCGAATGGACTCGATTCGTATCGGCCTGGTCTCAGACATGGATAGGGAGTATCTAGCCACGCAAAATGATAGTCCGATAAAACCGCAAGTTCAGGGCATGTTAGAGGTGGCTTTTTCTCTATACATATATGGCGGTGTGACTGGTTTGTCAGTTGGTCACGCCATGCTAGCAGCGCCGAATACTGTTGTCCTTCAGCACTTAGAGCTCAGTGCCATAGTATTCGATATGAATCACATGATGGTATTTATCTCTAAGCTTCCAAGCTTGGTCAGCCTTACATGCGACACATATGGATGTGGAGCATTTATCGAATCTATTCCAGCAAACGATCGTCCGAGCTATCTCCATGCAAAACTCTTTCCGTTGAGCAGAAATTTCAGGAAACTGCGTGTGCTGTCCCCGGCAAACAACGCAATCGAGAAGATAGCGGAAGTGGCCATGCTTATTGCCGTTCTATGTCCTAACTTTGTGCACTTTGATACCCCACTAACGCTGCGCAAGGCGTTTAACCGCGAGATTGCTTGGTGTACATACTGTCGCCCATATAAGCCATTTGTTGCCGCAATTAGTCGTTTAATTTACAGTGATTAGCGTATATTAATGGTATGCTGGTCGATGCTTGCAAGGACCTCAAACATACTCGAGCACCATGCAACTGTTGGCAATTGCTAGGGCGAAATTGGTATTATAGCATTGAATGAATTTTGCTAATTGTAATCATACCGCTTTTGTAGAATAGGTGCACCTATAAGAATATTCATATGCTAATTGGCACAATTAGACTGGTAGTGTACAGTAAATTTAATGCACGATTATTTGTAACATTCACTTTTCCCTAAGTACAATTAGCACATGTGGTCCCAGATACGAGAGCTGGTAATGCAATCTTTGACGACAATACCTTAATGTGGATAATAATATAATTGTGTACATATAGCAATTCAAGATATGTATGTGAGAACAAAAGAGATTTCTCATTCACCAACGGGGTATATAAAGCAGGATATGGCCATGCCTTTTCTTTTCGACAAAACACTATCCACACACAACTACCAATCTTCAACCATGAACGCCTACGCTACTATCCTTGCCATCGCCGTTGTTGCCGCCGCAACCGCCAACGCCCAGGCCGTCTGGCTCGGTCCCTGGCCCTAGATCCTTCTACCTTTTAAATATTAATTGGCAACATATACCTACTAAATTATAATCGTTAACCTCTTCATTGGCTAATATGTCATTTAGCGACAGGCGAGACTATGCGAGTTAGTTAGAGGTGGGATCTGGAAAAAAGGTGACTCTATAAAATATATTCACAAGCAGTGCAACCAAACTCAAGTCACACCAATCTAGTATTACGGATGCTCGTCAGGGTCTTCCGGGGAGCCGGAATCATTGTCGCTGGTCGTGCCAGACGCTGTCGCCGTCTTAAGACCAGAGGAGTACGCCCTGATGGCGTCCATCATCTGAGAATCTATACTTGCCCCGGCTTTAACCATTTGGCGCAGCAAATCTACAAGCACCTCGTGATGGCCGCTCTGAGAAAGTCGGCGGAGGACTTCCGCATAGAGTTTTGTACTCGTAACAAGCCCGCTCTTGTGCATACCGCTCATTATCGCCGACGCCTTGACGAGGTCATCTCGAGCAAGGTAGTGCCGGATTAGGACCGAAAACTGACGCGACGTTCGCTGTACTTTGTCCAAACTGTGAAAGCACCAGTTGCTCAGAGCGAGCGCTGCGCATCGAGTCGAGTTGTCAATGGCGCTAAATATCTCCAGTGCCCCACTGGTGTCGCCCTGAATCAGCCGACTCTGAATCCACAAGGCCGCCGTAATTTCGCTGTGAGGGATGCCTCGGTTGACCATTTCCAGAAATAAAGCTTCAGCCATCCTGTGCTTTCCGGCGTTAATGTGCGCACGAGCTACCACCGCATATCCAGACCCACTAACGGGTAGATTAAGGTATTCAAACTCCCTCCAGATCGACATGACCTTTGCTAGAGTCATCGAATAGAAGCCAGTTGTCCCACTCGCGTTGTAATGTCCTAGCCACGCCTCATCGTCCTCGACAACATCAACAGTTGGCGCCGAATCGAATAGGGACGCAAAATCAGCTACAAGGTCGGTAGCACTTGGAGGCGCAATGCCCGGCGGCGACTCGAGTTCCTGAGAGTTCAATTGCAAGTCATGTGGGGTGGGCGGTGATAGAGGCAGCGGTAGCGGCGATTCTGAACGCTCAAACGCGAGCTCGCGTGGTGGCTTGATATTGGCGTAGCAATGTAACATACTTGTGAGGGCTCTGGTAGTGAATGCAATGCCATGTTGGCGCATCGCCTCAAACACGCTTTCCACGCCCACGACTGAGCCATAGTGCGAGCAGCTTCCAGCAATGGCGCAATAGAACCGCGCATCCAATAGCTCGGGGGATATGCTGGACAAAAACTCCAAGCATTCCTTGTAGGCAGTCCGTGTGGGCGAAGACAGCGCTTGCATGGTAATAGTCACAAGCGATGGTGACACCCGCGCCTTGACAGCTGGTGCGATGTGTCGCCTCAGAGCCTTTATGACAAACTCCTCTGAAGCGGCCGCGTTGGCGGCCTTTCGTGGAGAGCTGTAGTTTGCCAGCCACGACTGCGTAAATGCGGTGAGGGCACGCTCGTATGCTTGTTGCGGAGGCGTCATGCCATGGGCCTCAAGCGTGGTCAGGACCAAGTCTGCGACAATCTCGCGAAACGGAGACTTTGTTGTGCCATCCAGTATATCCATAGCAGTGTAGCCCTGACGCCTGCTCACGTTAATGGCCGTGTGAACGACGAACGGCAGCAGTTGAGAGTCGACTGCTCCTAGTTGATCGATAGCTGCCGACCAGGCCCCCAGGCGCTCTCGCATTGATGTCATAGCCCCGATCATCCACTCCAAGTCAGCCACCTTGTGCTCTAGGGCACACAAGGAAAAGAACACACCAAAGATGTCGTCGGCCACCAAGTGGAGAGACTTCGTGCGCTGTACATAGCGCAAAAAGTTTGCTAGATCCGTGATAGTAGAGTGACTGGCCAGGTGGCGGCTGTAGAGATTTACAATGCGTGGCTTCAAAGCAATATCGTGCTGGACAACATAGCCCGCGAGCGCGTGGGACTCGTCAAACATCTCGTGGTTGACGTAGTATTCGATTATCGGCGAGTATGGCAAAAACTGTCGATTGACGGGCAGTCCAGACAGGAAATCAAGCGCTTGTCGCGCCTCAACGATGC
>JANBUP010000180.1:0-11871 GCA_027579525.1 Coemansia furcata | reverse complement strand
TCTTTTAAGCTATGAAAGCAGCACTGTGCGCAGCGGCTGATAGAGCGTGCGAAAGTTAGATGGGCAGAATTAAAAAAAGGGTAGATATTTAAGCAAGGGATAGATGTTCTGAGGAGCAAGCAATGTAGTAAGCGAGATGGTAATGTTTCTAGTAGTGAGCTGAGAAGGTATTTGGTCGGAACAAGTTTGCGCTCAAAATATATAGCGAATGGATATTACAGCAACTGGAAATGGAAGTGGTACAATGGCGAGGTATGGAGTGAAAAAAGTCTGTGAGCGAGAAGAGAAAAAGGTGGGTAAGGCTGTCTATCTTATACTCGGAGGATAACCAAGAGGCACACGCCCAGCATACACGCAGACAAAATGAGGGCTATTTCATCTTCAATGAAAGCGAGAAACCTTGTAAAATAGAATGGCGGCGGCGGCGACAACAAGCACATCAGATGCTAATTATATGAAACTGAATGCGCGCAAGGCGGGGGGAGGGACGCATCCAGCGTATAATACACAAGCAAGCAAATCACAAGGAGCCTCTGCCGCATGCGTCCTGCGCATACATCGCTGCAAACGGACGGGCAAAAAATATAATGGACTGTAAAACGCAAACTCGGAACAAGAAGGCTATGGTAGCCACCCCCGGTGTTTGTCGGGACTGAGCCTAAATCTCAATAACCAAGGACAAGCCAAATGATACTCCGCCTCTCTCCGCCCAGCAAACATAGCGTGGACGGTCGGCCCAGCTAAATTAGAAGAGAGCTGTGCTTTGTTGGAAGTGAAACCACATGAACGCTACCATAGAAAGACGCAAAAAGGAGTGGAAGGGGCACATTGTTCGCAGAGAAGGCGCTTGCGTTTACAATAACACCCCCTGGTGCGTGGTGACTCCGCCTGGGTAGGCTGCCCAGGCCCAGCACCCCCTCCCTCCCACTTTGTCCTTATGATTGTGCGGGTGAGCTGCATTGCCTATCTGTTTTCCACTTTACTAGAGATTCTATAATGTTCACTCGTTCTCCAACCTCTCTTCGCGCATAAATCCACATGAACCAGAAAAAACTACGCGAAGAGAGGTGGGAATTGCTCTTAAAGTGGCTGACAGACTGGTTTTCAAACTCCGAAGGCGACATTCGCACTCCATAGTAGCGGGGCGATGACGCCTCTTTTTCCTCTCACAAAGCCTGCTACTATGCAAATGTCTTTTATTATGTGCCTACGTGCATACGGTCAACCGCAGCAAAGGCAGTCCCGATGCCAGGGGCTGATCCTTGGCCTGTTTGCAAGCTGTTTACTGTCGGACTGCCGCGCATCAAGAACAAACCATCTTTGGACGAAATACACCGAGGGGGGACAGCGCTGGTGTGTTCTAATCTGCATGGCATTGGTGGTACCCATTCACCCCTCTCATGAAGGTGGGTATTATGTAAAAGCTGTATGGCCCCTATTCCAGCCATAGTGTCCAACAACTGCGTAGTTAGTAATTTGACGCAAGCGCGTGGCTCATGACGCTTGGAATGAATTGGGACGGCTTTTTGTGGCATTGCAAGCGCCAATCGATGAATGTGCAGATATTGCTGATGGCTATCACTAGTACAACGTCGCTAGAAATACTCAAAACAGAAAATGAGGAGCCACTCTCTCAGGTTTTATTGCTGGCCGAAAATTTGACATTGAAGGCGTGAGTCAGGCGCGAGCTAAAACGGGGTATATGTCAGCATGAAATCATGCCAATTCGGGGGACAGTGTTGCGGGAATCGACGGCCTTGCACTTGTATTGGCTTGCAGCTCATCTCCTGTTGCAGAAGAACATGGGCAAGGCATGGCGTTTCAAGGTCCGCACTTGTTTCCACCACCAAGCCCGTCCTTCAAGTAATGTGTCCTGCAGCCATTTAGTTTTTTGGTTGCGACTTGCTCCGACCGTTGTCTCTCTTCCTTTCCACATTTGAACATTTTTCTGGGTGCCTAAGCCATTTTATCTCACGCCCGCATCCCTATCATGTTGCCGATGTTTCCCTGACCCAAACCACCCGACATTATTCTTAGACAGTGCATATGCGCTAGCTTCTCACTCTCTTTTCTAGACGTCATATGCCTCCATGTATATGTACATGGAGGCAAGCAAGAGCAAAACTCGGGATTTGGAAAATTCTTGCCTTTGCTGCTTGGTTATAAAATTCCCCGAGCAAGTGCAAGGCTGCACGCTGCAAAAGCAGGCGCATGACTTCTAATTGCGCCCCCTTTTTCTACCATTGCCAAATCTACACTACTCTCTTTTTTGAGTGGCAGGGACAATGTCCTGGCTGCATCATTTGCAGTCGTCTTGATCGTCTGCCTGATTCGAATGATCTAAACAAGGGGCTTATTAATTGGTCTCATGCTTGCTGCATCAGAGTATGCCCAGTGTCCGCTGACACCTGCCACAATTGGGGGAGTGGTGGCTTTTAATACAATGTTTCCAGCAAATCTAGCATATCAAGTTTGCGTCCTGATTTTGACAATCACAGCACCTGCCTATCGTGCTTTTTGTACTCGCTTGCACATATTGCTTTTTGTTTGTAGTCTGCCTCCGGGTTGCTGGCCATGGTAAATATAGGTACATGGCCGGTGCTCTTTTATTAATGAATATCTGTGACAATGACGTTGCCTAAATTTGTATGACATGGCCACCTCTTTTGGGTGCGTGCTAGTGCCGATTGTCGATATATGTAATGCTAGCCAATACTGCTTCGGCAATAACAATAATTCAATTAAGCAACTATCGCACGCATGCTCCGACAATGACAAGCAATGTGGCCATTGGCATGAGAAAGTCGGAGGTCGAATAATATCTTTATTTAGGCAACGAAAAATAAATAAATGCAGCATTGCCACATGCAGCATCACACTGACACTTGCCGCTTCCATCCGGGTTTTCTTCGCACATTACTCGATATAGAAATTGTAATAATAGACACAATACCATGTCATGTTTGTACACGAAACAAGTAGTATTATCCGTAAAGGCGTAGTTGTATGGTCGAACAGGCGAGAGAAAAGGATAAACAAAACACAATCAAGTGGCAAACCTAATTCGTCACAACACAACGAGAATCAGTCAAGACTAGCCCCACACTAGGTGTACAATTGCCCAAATTGTTTTCAAGCCACTCGAGTATCCGGATGTAAAACCTAAAAGACACCAAGGTGTTGTGTGCGTTGGGCCGCCTATATTCAAGACGCATCTTTGATTCACGGAAACCGATTTGGTCGCTTCTAGGATGTAGCACAGGCGGGAAAAGTATCATCGTGCAGAGGATTATCTGACCAAAACCAGCACTATTGCGTAGTGCTCGCACAATACCTCGCTAGCATGCGCACCATCGTCAACTATATAGCGCTTAACAAAACAGGCCACCTTCTAAGACGTCTTGTGTGGGTGGGGGAGATTGATCTCAGTGGTTTTGCTGTAGCAAACCTATCAACAACCCAGCGCAGTAGATGCTTATGTGAGCTTTGTAGTGCGGAATTACTTCTCCCCCACGGATATCACATCAACAAAGGAAAAAGCAAAGGCATGAGAAATAGTGCTGACTTTCAAGTGGCCCTACATGAGCTAGAAAATTCTGACGCAGTGACAATTAATGCCAAGCTTTCTTTTCTTCCTCTGTATTCCCCATTTGCTTATATTTATTGTCGGCGAAATTTCGCACAAACGACTCACACAACATTACTACAGTCATCTAATTCAAACAGCATAGAACATTAGAATGCCGCAGCGCACTAGCTTGTCGCCAGTGTCGTCTAGAGGCAGTAGCGAGCTGCTACAGCCAGGTGAGGCGGCGGCGGCTGAAGAGGGCCACCAGTCCAGACCACGTCGTCGCCACCACCACCACCGGCATCATCGCCACCATCGTCATAGCGACCATCCTCCTCTCCCCAGCCACAGCCGCAGACCCAGCGCTGACGATGCTAGGCTTGCGGATAACAGCAGCAGACGTGCCGAAAGCAGTATCAGGCAGCAAAACTATCTAAGCAGCGACCTTGTCTCCGACGGTAGCAACAGCGAGTCGGGTTCAACCTCGTGTTCGACAGCCAGCAAGTACTCTATTGAGTATCCCGACCACAGGGGTCGCAGTCACCGGCATCGTCACCATCGTCGCTCCTACATGCCAGCAGAGCCGCACAGACGGCAGCCGATTAGCCGGCGCATGTCAGTTCAGAACATAGCAATCTCGCGACGCAGCACTGGTCACCACCGCTCAAGCGCGGCAGCATTTGCTGAGCACTCGGGCGACGAAGCGGTTGGGGACATTGAAAACTCACCCGAGGCCGAGGGTGGGCGTGGTTGGCGCAGATCAACGACCAATGAGTCGTCCGAGTCCACAGAAGACATCATTCCTCCAGCAGATGACGATGAGCCCAATGTGCGAGCACGGCAAGAGGCACTCAACACGCGCCACCCGTTCGGCCTGCCTATTTGGAAACCAGCACTGTATAAAAAGTCTCGGTCAGTAACACGCGCAGCGTTTTTGGCACTGCATGCGCGGCCATTGCGGCCAGGCAAGCTCTTTCTAAAGCCAGGCAACATCGCATGGATGTTGCTGGTGGGATGGTGGTTGCTATTGGTGTGTCTCGCTATCGCAGCAGTGCTGTACGTAGTTCCGCTTGGCGGTCGGAGCTACGCGCGAGTGGCAGGTGGGCTAGGCTGGTATCTGCTATGGCCCTTTGGTCGTTACGTTGAACGCATTAAGGACAACGCGCATAGCCTAAACCGGTGCGCATTGTCAGCGGCTGATCTGACTGACGGCGCTCAAGGGTTAGAGGCTGGGGTCGGTGTCCATGTCTTACCGGAGGATGAGGAGGAAGATGCGCCGCTCATGGGAAGACAATACAGCTTTGCGACTTTGGATGCTGCCGCAGCGGGACCCTGCGCGGCGGCCCGCCATGCACAGTTCCGGCGCAAGACGGCGCTTGGGCGTGCGGTGTATTATACGTTGTTGGTCGCTGTGCTCAATCCGATTCTTATAGCCGTGTCGGCGCTCTCGTGGTTTGCAGTTTTCTCGATCCCGATGGGCAAGCTCACACATACGCTGGCGCGGTACCTGTGGCGCGATCCGCTGTCGCTGCACTTTGGCTCTGGCGACCTCCCAACGGTCAAGGTGCCACAGACGCTAGACACCGATGTCGCTGAGCCCACTGTGCCAAGTGCAGCGGCCGCGACGGCGACTGATGGCGAATCTCCCGAGTCTGAAAACGCTGTGGAGCAGCCAGCACCGACCGTTTTGCTATGTACCAACGAGGCTATGGGGTGGTATTACTACAAGTACACCGTGGATGGCGTCAACATCCTGTTCTACAATATGCTCTCGGTGGCGGTGTTTGTGTTAGTGGCGGCGTTTGTCATTGCGCCATTGACCAACCACCGTCATTTCTTAGTGCAGCCCGGCGTGCTCTTCCCGCTGTGCCTGGTATCGACGATTCCGCTGGCTTACTTCATTGGCCAGGCAGTTAGCTCGATCAGCGCTCAGTCGTCGCTGGGCATGGGCGCTGTCATTAACGCGACTTTCGGGTCGATTGTCGAAGTGATTCTGTACTCGATTGCGCTCACGCAAGGTAAGGCGCGGCTTGTCGAGGGCGCATTGATCGGCTCACTGCTGGCGGGGCTGATGCTGATGCCGGGAACGAGCATGATCGCGGGTGGTGTCAAGCACAAGGTTCAGCGCTTCAACGCAAAGAGCGCCGAAGTGACGGCCACATTGGTTATCATGTCAATTATTGGAGCATTTGCGCCAACGCTCTTTTACCACACGTTTGCTGTGCCCGAGTTTGAGTGCCACGACGAAGCGGCTACCGGCCACCGCGGCACGATCCACAAGTGCAGACAGACCCATGTGAACTTTCTTGACGACCCGTTCTATCATGAGACCGTCAGGCCGTTCATGTTCTTTTGCACGGCTATCCTGCCACTGGCGTACCTTATTGCGCTGTGGTTCTCGCTGAAAACGCACGTCAAGCACATCTATTCGAGCAGCTCCACGACCAATCCTATCATCAGGCACGTACTCGAGCTTTTCCGGCGTCAGCGTGCGCATGAAACGACGGCGGATCCTGGACAGGGGCATGGCGAGTCTATGGCGCAACAGCAGACCGCTACTGCTTCGGATGGGCCGCATGTACGGGAGGCGCACTTGATCAATGTGGCTGATGAAAGTGAGGACATACCAGTTCCAGTGCCAGCCCCTGCATCTGCGCATCGGATGCCGCCTCGCATAAGCCGTGTGGCCTCTGGGCAAGGCACGGCCTACACGCCATCATCTCTGCCAAATGTGCCGCGACTGTCTCAGCTGCCGCGAGTGCTTGCGGCGGATCCCGACGACCAATTGCCTGACCTGGCGCTGCTGGAAGGCGTTGCTGACGGCGTGGCCGAGGGTGGTGGACATGGCGGTGGACACAATGCGCCCAACTGGAGCAAAGCCAAGTCCGCTTTTATTCTGTGTGCGTGTACGGTGGTGTTTTCGCTGATAGCCGAGGTGTTAGTGGACACGGTAGACGTGGTGATCCAGGGATTGGGCATTAGGGAAAAGTACATTGGCCTGACACTATTTGCGCTGGTGCCCAACGTCACAGAGTTTATGAACGCCATCGCCTTTGCTATCCAGAACAACATCGCCTTGTCCATCGAGATCTCCAACGCATATACCGTGCAAGTGGCACTGCTGCAGATTCCCATCCTGGTCTTCTTCAGCGCCTTTTACGGCGTTCCGGACTTTGTCAACATCCCGCCTGTCGTGGGCGCCATGCGTAGCGCAGTGACTAGCTGGCTGACTGGCTCCCCTGCCGAAGGGCACTTGCCAACTGATCCCAGCGCATACACGTTTGCGCTGCTGTTCCCCCAGTGGGACCTGACTGCCATCCTGTTCTGCGTATTCTTGCTGACGTACATGCTCATCGAGGGCAAGGCCAACTACTTTAAAGGATCCATCCTGTGCCTGAGCTACGCCGTATGGATGGTAAGCTACGCCTTTGAGCCGATCAGAGGACATGGATCTGATTAGTTGATCTGGGTTTACATGTCTACACACAAGTACGCGTGTGTGCAGCCAGATTCTTCAAGTTTCTTTTATTTTTATTTTTTCCTCACTTTTAATTCAAACTATTTGCTTCATTATTCCGAGTAACAAATGTTTGGCAGCAGTGGTTTTTCATTTGGAACGGGTGGAAGCGGAGCTGGACAAGGAGCGAGCGGTAATTCTGGCGGCGGATTTGGCGGATTTGGTGGTGCTGGTGGTGCTGGTGGCAGTTTGTTTGGAGCAAAGAGCGCCGCGCCTGGCGAAGAAGCAAAGCCTGCCGCAGCACCATCTGGCAACCTATTTGGATCTGTGTCTACTGCTGCTGCTAGCAAGCCAGAGGCAGCCAAGTCTTCGGTTCCGTTTAGCTTTGGCAACGCAGCAGGTGCCCCTGCCACTCCTACACCTGCCCCTCCCATGTTTGGAGGTGGAGCCTCCTCTGCCAACACTGGCGGCTTATTTGGGGCAAAGCCAGCAGCGAATACCTCCCTATTTGGCTCGTCTATGACTACTGCACCGGCTACCTCGGCTGCTGCGGCGCCGGCTGCATCGACCCTTGGTGGGTTTGGCGGGTTTGGTTTATCAGCCGGCTCTGGGCTTAGCTTGGGCGGTGGCGCTACTACGACAGCGGAGACTCCGGCCTCTAAATCACTCTTTGGTGCGACTAGCGCAGCACCTGCTGCTGGTGGATTCCAGTTTGGCGTGCCGAGCCTATCCTCGGCAACTACGTCTGCTGCGGCGCCAGCAGGCTCGGTGGCAGCGGCGGCGACAGACAGCAAGGCGGCACCATTTGGGCTCAAATTAGATGCGCCAGCTGCTGCAAACCCCACTGCCGGTACGGGCTTTGGCGGATTCAAGCTGTCGACGGCGCCAGTCGTCAGCGGCGCAGGATCCAGCGACGGCAAAATGACTGGCACTTCGACGCCATCCCTTGGCGTACTTGGCCTGGGCTCCCAAAGCGCTGCAGCTGCATCCACATCCGCCGCCCCAGTCTCGGCCGGGGCTTCTGGCGCGGGCAAAATCGAAAGCGCCACTGACTTGGCAAACGCGGCGCTGCGTGGCAAAACGATGGAGGAGATTGCGCAGATGTGGACTTCGGAGCTGACGGTGCAGACGCGCGCATTCCACACGCAGGCGAGCACAGTCAGCTACTGGGACCGGGCGCTGGTGCAGCAGGGCAAGCGCATCACCGAGCTGTACGATGCCACGATGGCCGTCGAGGCCGAGCAGGCGGCGCTTGACCAGAGCCTGGAGCACATGGAGGGCCAGCAGAACGCGCTGCAGAACTTGCTGGATGCCTACGAGGGCCGCGTGCAGGGTATTGTGCGCAAGACCACCTCTCGCACCGAGGGTGGCAAGGGCGCGGCTCTGTCGGCGGACGAGGAGCGCGACAACGTGTACTCGTCGGCAGAGCGCCTCAACATGCAGCTGGACGAGCTGACGCGCCGCTTGACGACGCTTGTCGAGGATGTGAACGGCATCTCCAAGACCAATGCTGCGACGAATGACGCCGAGGGCCAGCGTAGTCAGGCGGCGGATCCGTTTGCTCAGATCGTGCAGATTCTTAATGAGCATCTGACGTCGCTTGAGTGGGTCGATGCGCAGACGGCGCAGCTCCAGGACCGCGTCAAGAATGCGCAGCGCGTGTACCAGGACGTCAATGCTGCGCAGACTTCCATTGCTGGCGCCTATGGCGGTGGCGCTCCTGCCGATGACCCCTATGGCGCTAACTATGCGGATTCGGATGGCCATCGCGATAACCCCCGCCTTACCATCCCTGGCGCCTTTGGTAGCGAGCCATCGCCGCCTGTTACTTCGTCGTTTGGTACCCCGATGGCTACCGCTCGTAAGCCGCTGGCTTCATCGCTGCTTGGTCGCGGTGGCGGTTCGGCAAATGTCCCCCCTGCGTCGCCGTTTGGTAGCACGCCTCTGCGCCGCGGTTTCTAGTCTTTCTTCTTCAATAGCATCATATCATTAGTGACATTTGCTCCAAATGTGAGGCAATGCAACGCGCGCGGTACAGCGCCTGCACGTCAAAAACTGGGGAGGAAGAGTGTGGTAGTTTGTGCTACCTACCAGCAATCCCAGCGGAACTGCCACCTTATCTAGAAAATTTTCAGCTCTTGCACATTAGCTGTATTGCTGCTGCCTTGTTTTCCCAGCCACAGCCGCACTCTCTCCCCATTGTTTCCATTTGGTTTCGTATTTTATTGAACGCTAGGATACTACAATGAATCTCAGGTATTCGACATCCCTGGCTGCGCTTCTTGTCCTGCTGAATGCGGGCGCCATGGCTGCGACCAACAACACGGTGTCTACGGCTGGCTTGCAGAGCACGCAGTGCGTGGCCTCCGATATCAATACGGATCTGTACCCGACAAAGTCACAGGTCAAGTATGCGACTGGGTTCTCGATTGCGTACCACAACACGTACAAGGTCCTGGAGAACCGGTCGACCAACAACACGTACGTTCTCTACCAGTGTGGCACGAGCAAGCCGTCGGTCAAGAACGTATCGGCGTTTATCCCCGTCCCCGTCAAAAGCTCTGCTGCGTGGGCCACCACGGCGGCCATCTTCCTTGAGGCGCTGGGGGTGCAGAACACCGTCAAGAACCTGGGCACGGCGCCCAGCCTTGTGTCGGCTTGCCTGCAGGAGCTGCTGAAGGACGTCATCGAGCCATTCAACGACAGCAACTCGACCGACACCGACCACCAGGAGCAGAGCAACGACGTGGTCTTCAACATGCCTGGCGGCCTGGACACCAACACCACCAACACGGTGTACTCGACAGAGTACCTGGAGTCTAGCGCGCTGGGGCGCTCCGAGTGGGTCAAGTTCTTTGGCACCTTTTTCAACGCCGAGGAGCGCGCCAACAAGCTCTTCGACTCGGTCGACTCCAACTACCAGTGCTTCTCGACCAAGGCCAACAAGGAGTACAACGACATCCGCCCCGTCATTGCGTGGACGTCGTATGCGGGGCCGACGCAATACAACAACAACACGGCGTACTGGCAGATCTCCTTTGCCAGCTACAAGTACGACATTGTGCGCGACGCCGGAGCGCGCATGCTCAACACGACGGGCGCGCAGTCGACGATGTTCAGCACGTCGCAGGCGTTCCTCCGCGCGCTGAAGGAGGTGGACATTGTCATTGACGAGTCGTTTGTGTCGTACAACTACTCGACGCTGCTCAAGAACTACGGCATCGCCGACCCCAAGCAGGCCAACTACTCGTGGCTGGCTACCGGCCGTGTCTTCCGCCCCGACCGCATCCAGAGCACCTCGGGCGGCCTGGGCTGGTTCGAGGCGCCCGTGGCCTTTGCCGACGCCCTGCTCCAGGACCTGATCGGTGTTGCGCACCCAAAGTTTGTCAAGGACGGGTACAAGCACATCTGGTTCCGCAACCTGGCAAAGGCCGATCCCGGCACCGTTGTCACCGCTAGCAACTGCACCGACATGTATGCCCAGCGCGCGGACCCCGCGGGTTCCTGCTCGCTCATCGACTTCCAGTCTGCTAACCCGTCCGACTCGGACTACTCGGACGTCGAGCAGAGCCGCACTAACGACCTCATCTACGACGTGTCAAAGTCCGAGATCATTAACGACTCGTCCAAGCAATCGGCCGCCGCTCGCTTGGCGGGCTCGCTACTGGCCACGCTGGCTGGCGCCCTTGCTATGCTGCTTTAGAACCTGGACCCCGTGTGCGTTGATGCGTAAATACGCATTGATGACGCGTGACACAATCTCTTTTTAGGTCCGCCTCTTTTCTCTTCCTCTTCATTATCTAATAACCAAAGCTTTCCCTTAGTATATCCAAACATGTTTGACTTGAAGACCGAGTTTCCAAAGTACGGCGAGTACCACGCCAACAAGGTCAACGTCGCCATACACATGCTGTTTGTTCCGACCATCATGTGGTGCACGCTGGGACTAGTGACCTGGCTAACGCCCCACGAGCTATTCACATACCCAGCACCCATCGCCACGCTGCTGTCTGAGCTCCCGGGCCCCACGCCCCTCGCGAACGCAACGGCCTTGGCCATGCTAGGCTTCATTGCCTTTTACGTGACGCTGGAGCCGCTGGCAGGCCTGCTCACCGTGCCAATCATCTACACGTTCCTAGTCACCAGCCAGAAAGTCGTGCTTGAAGCGACGAATGGCATCCAAATCGTACTTGCCGTGTCTATTGTTGCCTGGATCGCGCAGTTCATCGGCCATGGCGTTTTCGAGAAGCGCGCCCCCGCCCTGCTGGATAACCTGGTGCAGGCCCTGGTCATGGCCCCGTTCTTTGTGTTCCTCGAGGCGCTCTTCGCCTGTGGTTACCGCCCCGACCTGCACAGAGCGCTTCGCAGTGAGGTCGGCGTGCGTATCTTGGCGTACCGCCATGCACAGAGGCAAAAGGCTGCAAAGACTGCAAAGGCCAAGTAAAAAAAATACCAATAAATAACATTCACATTTGAGGGTGACGCAGCAGCTCGTGTTCCAAGTAAAAGCAACGGGTACATTTTGACACCAGGACAGGAACCAAATAGAGTATCCAGAAGGCATAAAAATTACTACATAAGCCTTTTGTATTTAATCCTTCTTGGGCTTCTTTCCCTTGACCTTCTCGGTACCGCGGAGCTTCTTCAGGCGGTTCTTGCGCTCCTTGCGCTGCTTGCGCGAGGTAGTGCCGTGGGCGCCAAAGCCCTGGCGCACCAGGCGGAACTTGGGCTCGAACTTCTTGGCCGACTCCAGGGTGTCGTACACCAGGACAAAGCCAGTCGACCTTCCTCCACCGAACTGGGTGCGGAAGCCGAAGGGGAACACAGTCTCCTTGTCAGCCTTGAA
>JANBUP010000179.1:0-11882 GCA_027579525.1 Coemansia furcata | reverse complement strand
AGTGGGCCAGTATATATGGCCCGCTTCTACGCAAGTTAATGAAGTAGGGTCTTTAGTTTCGCTATTACTCACAATCGCTATTATCATAATATATTTTGTTTATTATTCTAAACGCCAAACATATACGCCAATGCCTACGCGAATGGCACACCTGCAGCGAGTGGATGCAAGAGATGCTGACATCATGGGCACTCGGCCTGCTAGTTCTGCACACAGGTTGGCGTCCAAGCGACGAAGTGAGCACACTTTTGTGCCAAAATGTCCGCATTCGCCCAGAGGATGGCGCACTGTTACTGGGTACGCCATACAAGAAGACACACATGACGCTAGATGTAGCGTTACATCCGATTGATGAGCGTGCAATATGCCCTGTATTTGCCATGACAGAGTACCTGAAATGGCATGACACAGTTCATCCACGAGTAGATACCGAGCAGATGTTCCTGAGCATGACGCGGTACAAAAAGGCTATGCATTCGATGAGAGCAAAATGGTTCAAAGACCTGCTCAAATACTGCAGTATCTGTGACAGCGCACACATTTTGCGCGGTGGCAGCTTTAGACATGCTAAACAGTGGTATGTCGCTCGTTGACGTGAAGATCCGAGTGGGTTGGGCTACGTCGTCACACACGGTCGACACGTATTTAAAGACAGCATTGAAGCGAGTCCCGATCCAATCGCCCAGTGAGTAGCGCAATGGCCTTGCTGAAAAGTATTCCACTATGAAGTTAGCCGATGGCTAAACTGGATTATGTGTAAACACATATAATACATTGGTTAGCCAGAGGCTAATGTAATAGTGGGTGTCCGCCCTCCAATGTCTCTCAAACGGCCTGTGCTCTCGATCTAAAGCTCTCCAATGGTTAAGGAGAGAAGTAAAACGGGGTTTATTTGTTATTGTTTTTTTCTTAAAAAGTAAATGGATTTAACGCCTGGTTAAGGGCTATACCCACTATTACGTTAGCCTCCGGCTAACCAGTGTATAATTGCTGCGTACTTCGCCTTGTTGGAAATAAATTAGGTACAATATCTATAAAACCGTCTCTCTTTATTATACACTAGCCGTGCAACCTCTGTCTTTGACTCTGGTGCCCTACACTCTGCCAGTCATTACCTCCACTGCACTCCAGCCTCAATCTCCTCCATTCCAGATTGCAAGGCAAGTTGAGTATCACAATATACTATGTAAAGGAGGATGTAAGGAATCCATTCTGCTATCCCGCTATCACGAAGTATAAAGTACTTGCAGACCTATGTCGATCCTAATGGAGAAGAACAAAACATTCAGTTATCCATGTCCCACTCTTATTGGACAACTAGTCCTGTGATATAGGCATGACCTAGAGATGTGCTATGGCTCAAGCTGCTAATCACGTTTTATAAATTCCATCGCATAATTTATTAGACTTGTTTGGTCAGCAATCCAATTACTTGAACCAACATCAGGTATTTTGTCTAATCTACGTAAGTAACTCTTTACGATTTCTAACTTTTGAAGCTTTTTGGCATCAGAAATGCTACTATTTAGCATCTTCAATATCTCATTATACAGATATGGAAGTCCACCCTCTGGAGCACTTGGAACTGCCAAAAGTCTATATTTCGCCTTAGCGTCCTCCACCATTGAAGTTCTTATCTCTTTATCTGTTCTCCGAGTTCTCTTAGATGACGTATTCTTTGGTGTATCTTTACTGGTATCATTTGCTTTCTTAGTTGTTGTAGTTGACGTATTCACTGGCAAAGGTTTTGTAGCCTCACTTGCTTTCTCAGCCGTTACAGTTGTTGTATTCCCAACATTACCATTGGCAATCTCTACATCCTCCCCTTCACTGTCCTCCTTTCCATCACTATCTTGTTCAGACTCTTCATCTACAACATTACTGCTGAATGCTTTGTAATACTTCCCCGCCCACCACGCATTAAAACAGCCCAGTGGAAAACTAGACAAGCCTATAGTGGCCGTGCCTGCAATGATGTACAGCATAATGTCAGGTGAGATGCGGCTGGCGCAATTGTCTTTCTTTAGACAAACATTCTCTCGATACCCTGATACAGTGCCAGTGTCAGTGGGTCTTGAACAGTAAATATGCCAATTGCTGCAAACACAAATTCATATGAAACGTGCCTCACTATTCGATATGCAAACAGTGGAAAGTTTTCTTTAAAGAATCCCTTGTCGCGAAAATTGCACATAAATATTACAAACAGCCACGTGAATATGACTCCCCGTCTCAAGTACTGCATGGTAAACATTAATGTAATGTAGTATGGAATCTGGTAGTGAATCATTAGTCCTTGGCATGAGCCCATCAATAGGCACACAATAATGCTCATTGCATTGCAGCTACGTTGGAATTGGCGTCTTTCAGCCTTGGCGTCTTCCTCTGTTACGAGTTGTTTAGTGGCCATAGTGTTGTTGATAGCGAAGTAAAATACAGCTATAAAACAATTGTGGAAATAGTGTACCAAGAGAAGGAAGCTAAACATGGGCAATTCTCCACACATGAGTGTGTTCTCTCAACCAAACCCAACCCAACCCTTTCTTTATTTTCTTTTAAAATTTTAAAACAGTCTTACAGAAAAAGAATCTCCTTGACTGTGCCTGCCTGAAAGGATTATTGTCTTTGGATATCTACTGCCAGGCAATAATTCTTTGCACAATGTGGAAAGTGCTTCAAGCAATTGTACTCACCACATGCTGAAGAATGCCTGTTCTAGTGGAGTGGGGAACTGGTTGACTGGGGAGTAGCTGTCAGCATTATCCTTAGCACAAGCAATGGCCAAACATTGTCAGCAATTGCTTCGTTCACACCATATATTATAGAGAACAAATATTATTTAGCAACGCCTAGGAGAGTTTTACGAAAAAGAAACTAATGTACATCGATACGAAATTGGCAACAGCTAGACTTTTGTTATACACGCCAGCTGTGGAATGTAAGTACTGAGTGGTTGAGTATGTCATAATCGAATCACAGCCTAGAACGTCTATGTGATTCTTCATTTGGCCATTGGGAGACAGAGGCCTCCCAACCACGTGCTGCTCTTTTCATCTTTACATCAATTATTAACATTCTTCACAATGCCTACTAGAATTATAATTTTTCCCTAGTTGAAACCCCAAGGTACTCAGATGCTTGCAAGGAGCAAACCCGGTCTAGTCTACTGGTCTGTTTAAAAAAAAACTGGGACCTGCACAGGCCATTTTTTTTATTAATGGGTTAGGGCTTGGCTTGTCGGTTGCTTTTATGACAGTCAGATGTTGGTACAGGCTCTTCGAGTTTGGCGACTTTTGTCTAGAGGATCAACCCAAAGCAGGTGTCACATCTGTGTATTCAGATGACAGAATAGTCTTAAAAATTCAGAGATATAGGGGTGAACATAAGTGGGTCAGCCTGATTCATTGGCTTTACATTCCTAGTAGCCATATCCAAGTACGTTTCCAAGGCAGGTGGTTTAATTTCCGTGACCTTGGCATCGTCATCCCACTTCCTAGCCTGCAACATCTGCTTGAAGAGCGGATTCTCCTCAAACTCGCTCATCTCAGCAGGTGTGAATGGGCCTCCCTGAAGCTCAAGAGACTTCTTATGAGAGTTGCTAAGGCTGGCAAGATACGCAGGATCCCTAGCTGATAGGTAGCATGTAACTGAAGACCGAGATTCAATCAGATCGCAAGTCTTCATGGGAAACCCGAGTAGACGCAAGTACCTGAAACAAGACACGCAGTTATTGAAATCATTGGATACTCCAGTTTGGCCAATCACACTGATTTGAGCCCAGTTCGTGTCATTACTTTTTTCACATGCCGTGATATCAACATGTATTGTTGATCATAGTATTGGCCTCTAGTATTTATATCCTGTCCCACCCGATGTCTAGGCAGGGGATTGGGGAGGATGTTCTCGTGTTTATTGATATCTAATTTATTTTAAACACTCTTGTAACAGTCATTCTTCCTATATTTATGAGGTGGGTCGACCATGTCCCCCTGTTTCTCATCTCTGCCCCACTTTCTCGTTTTGCCTGATATGCTGGGATTGTTGGTAAGCAGCACTGTATCGCATAATCCCATTGTTGGAAATATTAGCTCGAGTCTTTTATCAAAAGATGCTATGAGCTTGGTGGGCATCATACTTAACGAACCACTGCGCAGCGTTGCTATGAACTGGGTTGCATTTGAGGAAGGGTTTGCAAACCTTAAGTGGCCTCCTGTACTTGAACCAAAAGGCCGACCCACATGCATGTCACTGGTGTCAAGTGTTATTGCAGGCTCCATTGAGACAAGGTAAGAGATATTGGGAGTTGATACTGTCTGCTTCCGGGAATACATGAACATGAACTGGCACATGGCGTTAAGCATATCCTTCAGCACATTTGTGTTGAAGCCACTCATTCCAATGTTTTGGAGGTAGTGGTCGCTTGGGCATAGGCGCTGTAATTATTAGATTGCATATAATACTAACGCGTGGCCAACTGGCACTAAAGAGAAGATAGGGAGTTGATTTCATAAATTTAATAAAATTGCTACCCAACATGACAACGCGTCTGTTTGAATACATTCTACTCGAAATACATGGGCTTTTGGCACATTATTCTACAAGCAATCTGAAAGAGAATCTCGGACAAAGTAGAATAGTGACGCGATGTGATCAAATATCCCAAGCTGGGAAACCTTCTGTAGTGTCACACATGGTAATATCAACAGTTGAAGTTGGTCATAGTTTAGCCCTTAGTATTTTTATTCTGCTCCACCCTTCAACCGGACAGAAAATTTGCCACATTAAGTAATATCAACAACTGTATTTGATATCATGTTTTAATTTTCTATTTTATATTCTGACTCAAGATGTAACTAGGAGAGGTGAAGGAGCATTCTCTCTTCTGCTTTAAAAAATAAACGTCATTAACACCCTGGTAAGTACAGATTGGGTAAGTATAGACGTGTTGACTGAAATCCTTGCGTGCAACATTTGGTCCCACGTCTGGCCCCTTTCCCTTGACAAAGCGGAACACGTCGTGGAAGGTTATTTTCGCTTCATGGTTCTCAGTGATGATTAGATCGGGTTTGAGCTTCGACTCATCAATTGAGGTGTTCTGCCCATCCAGAATGTGATATATCATTTCTGGCAGTCAATTCGATAGTCTATTGGCTCCTGCCCAGCTGCGGACCAACAGAACTACATCTCTGAACGCGTTTACGAAGCACTGCTTGAGTGGTTTCTTACCTGTGACATGCGTTTTCCTTGCTATAGAAATGTGTTGGGAATATAAAATAAATATGTGAAAATAGAAATATTATTTCAAGCTAGGGAGTATCTCCAGCAGGGTGCGCTAGACGCTGCTATGCCTTTATACTCCCCAGTTTCTTCTCAACAAGTGAATAAACCCTAAACCCTATCAAACCTTACACGTCCTCTGATGAGAACTCGTACATGTCTGCGCTTGTGAAAGATATGATGCTGGATGTATCTGAGCATACGTCCGCGTCGCTCTGTCCAATTGCAACAAATGACCAAACTACCAGCCATGTCAAACACATCACCGATTGCATTATCATAGCCTGCATATGCGCTCTCCAGGTCAAGCCTGTGCAAGAGCTCTGTGAACTTAAGCTTAATGCCTAGCTCATTAAGCAAATTTGCCAACATTTTGCGCTGCTGATCAAGTGCCAGTACATCCCCATGAAACTCGTATGCGTGTAATGTTTTGTTAGGAGTACTCCTATGGAGGGGACCAGTAACAGCCTACATGATATACAAGGTTGCAAATGATAAATATCCATACTTCTACCTAACAATCATTGTTGTTATTTGTGGCGGCTCAAATGAGTCGCCATCCTAAAACAAGTACAAGCAAGCTGAACAACAGAACAAGCGGGTAATTGCCATGCATACCACCATGCACAAAGACAAACACTCTAAGCCCCACGGGCACTACACATGAACAGGCAAACTACCACGAGTTGCCTGCCTCAAGAATAACATATATAGCTGACTGCTCGCCCGGATTCAAGTATAGACATCGGTATCTTATCTGACATATATTCTAGTCAACATATACTATCTTGTGTACCTTCTACCCAAAGTAACCCGCAACGAGTATTATATTATTGTAGCTCCTATCAGTCAAAACTGCACTAATAAAAATACTTACATAGTTTGCCTGCTTGGTCTTTGGAGAGCTGAGGGGGTGCATATTGGTAACTGACATGCAATAGTGCCGATAAATAAGTGAATTCGAGTGAATAAATGGATGCAAGGAAAACAGAGTTGTCAACCCCAATCCTCATGGCGGGTTCTTTTCCAGTTCCATAGTTGTGAGGATATCTGCGATATCCGCAGCTACGTCACTCTTCTGAATGATCCAATCTGAGCAATTTCTTGCCAATTGATTAAGTAACACTGGCCGGACGGCCAGTACAACATCCAGACCAACGTCACGATTTACTTGCCATCCGTCGCAGTTATCAGAGATCAGTTGGATTAGTTTGTTAGCAATTAGAGATTCATTTATGGATATGTTGATCAGCAAAAGGGAAATATAAATATGGACCCGATCAAAACCCCTAAAATTTGCGACGCTTGGCTGGCTTCCGTGCAATGTTCTTGGCCTTGTCATCGCTCTCTCTCTTCTTGGTGCCTTTTGGAGGGCTGCCAGGTTTCGACTTTGTCTTGGACACAGGCTTGACGTTGTTCTTGGCCAGACCACGGGTGTTGCTCGCCAATGCTTTGGAGCAGCTGCGTGTTATCACTCGCCATTCACCAAGTTGTTTGTCATTGGGGTCGTCGGCGTCAGTGTTGTTACCCGATTTCGCGCTCTTGTTAAACGGTGTGTGACGTGATCGAGTTGAGTATGTAGAGGCTGGAGACTCTGGCAGCTCACAAAAGTGCGGCACAGCTTGTGTTGGTTGAGAGCCGCTCCTGTCGGACAGTAAACTTCCAGGCACAGCATCATCGCCGAGAGCACCCTGTCCAACGGGGCGAATTGAAAATGATGGTGGCGGTAACAAGGCTGGCTTTGGATCATGCCCAGACCTCTGCGCTCTGGCGGTTGTGGCAGCTGTTTCGGCAGACAACGAGTACTGATCCTCCTGTCCTCCAACTAAACGCACAAGCGCGCACGCCGCTATATCGGTCATAAATTCTTTGGCTGCTTTGGCATCGACCGTGCGAGGAAAGTCCTTCCCATCCAATATTCTGTCGCAAAGGTGGTTGCCATTGTCGAGGAACAAGAAGCGACGCATCGCATCCAGTACATCTCTAAGCGCCGACGTCTTGCACAGGTAAACGCCAAAATTCTGGAGTAGCTGAGTAACAGAATGCGTGAACGCTAGGCGAGCAGCAGCCATGCTCGAGCTATCGTAGAATCTAAAGCCAATGGGCTGACCATCCTGTTCACCAGTACGCGGCCGATTGGAAAGGGCGTCGAGAATGACATATAACAATGACTCCAAGTCGTCATAGACTCCGCGAGTCATGGCTCTCAGGAGCAATCGTACGCTCATGTACATCGGCGTACCTGTAGATGAATCATTGTGTTTCTCTGCCACGATGGCTTTATCCCAGTTGAAGGACCAGTGCTTCGCAATTTCTGTCCGGAGATTCAGGTCTGTTGGCGGAGAAAGAGATTTGGCGCAGCCCCAGTCAATTACGTACGCTGTATCATCTTTGATGGCGATGTTGCCGGAAGAAATATCTCGGTGTAGAATATTGGCGGCGAGTGCCTCGGTCAGAGTCGTTGAGACATTAGAAATAATGCTTTTGACCAGCTCGTCGACATAGGACATTGGCGTGGTGCCCTTGACCATGCCTTGTATGTGCTCGACAACCGGTGAGCCACAGTCCTCCATTACTAGGAACTCCAAACGATAACCGTCAAAATCCTTGACGATAACGCCGCTCATGTATATCTTAGGGATGTTCGATACGCCGTGGGCCTCGAGTACCCGATAAACCGCTCCCTCAGGCAACTGGTCCGTACAAGTCCACGTCAACTTTAGGACTGCCTCTTCGCCGCTGTACTTGGCGTTGAAAAGGTATGTGCAGCGCCCTGTAATCAGCACTGGACGGGTTATTGGCTTTTCCACAATCATAGTGGTACTATCCAAGTCGCATGCCTGCTTCATTGTGGCCGGAATGGTGCTCGCATCGATTTGCAACCGACGGGGAATCGTCTGAGAGTCAAAGAGAAAGCCAAACTGATGAGCCGGTAAGGTGAGCAAAAACCAGAGGCGTCGAAACGATATGGCTACACCATCCAATATAGCCACTCTGTCGCAATGATCTGTAAGCAAAACAGGTCCGATTTCTGTCACAAAGTACCCCCTGCGGGTGAAAACAAGCAGGTCCAGTTGACATCCGTGCAAAAAAAGGACGGGTATGAAAGTGCGTGTTGGCTGAAGATTCCAAAGCGCCAGGGCGTAGTCGACCAGCCGTGCAATATGTTGACGATATGCATACGGTTCGTTCGCATACTCTTCCACCTTGAGAGGGATATACACGTCGCTGAAAGATACTTTCGCTTTCTCCTTAAAGACAAACGCCACGTCTGGCGGAGGAAATGACTTATTATCCTTGGAAATGTTCCGACCGTCCACGATAGCGTATGGTATCCGGGCATATTGTTTTGGAAGCGCGTCAACTTCTGCCGCCCGGTTGCACATCAACCTCGCTACACCCTTGAACTTTTCCACGTGGGTCTTCTTGGGCTCTAGTGCTCCGTTTCCTGACAGTTCACCGAGTGACACAGGGCTAATAGAGGGTATATCGCTGGTTATGCTATCAAACATGTCACCAATGGCGTCTTCGTAGTCTTTGTACTCGGTCCTCAGGCCAAGTTCGTCCACGAGCTCTGGGAAAGTGAGTCTAAGTTTCAGACCCTCAAAAGCATTAGCAAATTTACTACGGCAATCATCAATTTCTTGTGGGTGCTCGCAGTGCTCGGCCGACTGGTATGAGTTTGTGTCTGTCATTGCGATGCGAGGGGTGTATGCAATGTGTAAATGAAAAGGCTGATAAGTGAATGGGTATGAACAACAGTAAAAAATAACGAGTTTGGAGAGTTAAAAATGAATATCGACAACGAAATAAATGTAAAACAAATAGCTGTCTGCGAAATATTGTAAACAGCTTTGTGTGCTGATTCAATCAAGGCCTTAATTTGTGATGTTGATGATTGGGGATTGGGCTTGTCAATCGTACCAGCCAGAAAACACTTTCGTCTGAAATACTTCCTCATTCAACTTGTTTCGTATTTTTGTAAACTATCTTTTATCTTTTTGTCGCTCTGTCTAATGTACGAGTAGTATTCTCGCTGCCTTAGCTAAATGATGATTGCCGAGTTAAATGACGGCGAATTAAAATCCCAACTGGGAAACGAAAGAGCCGTGAGCATGCAAGAGCACCGAAAGCTCTAAGTGATATCGATAACGTAGAGTCATACTTACGAGTACCTCTAGTATCTGAATATCTTTCGAAACAGGGCAGGGTCTAGCGTCGCATACTCGTTGTTCACTTGCCTTGCGTAATGTGAACTCCTCAACGCACATCCCGTATCTGCTCCGATCTCGAGAATACTCTGGCTGTAATGACCCTCGATAGCGAGACTGTGTTAGGCGCTCCTATTTCTTTAGCCTCGTGTGTCGACAAGAAGCGACATTTTACAATCTACCATTACTCTAAGGGCGGTAGCCTCTCTTTTGGTCTTCTATCGGTTGATGATATGGATCTGATCATTTTGCTTGGTGCCCCTCGAAGTATATCGCTGATTTCATGCTGATGACTTTATCCAAATACCACCCAATCTAGAGTAATGTCTCAATATACTTGCTATTTGCCGAAACCATTGCCAAGATATAGATCAAACTAACTTGTTATGTCATGTATGTCCGAGAGGGAATATTTTGAAAGACACAAGGGATATACAAATGTCGGCACTATTGCTTCAAAGTTTAGCGCCTACGACGCTTGTCTGGTTTCCGTGGGACGTCCTTGGACTTGTCATCGCTCGCCCGTTTATTAGCGCCTTTTGGTGGGTTGCCAGAATTCGACTTTGTCTTGGACACAGGCTTGACGTTGTTCTTGGCCTGACCACGGGCGTTGCTCGCCAATGCTTTGGAGCGACTACGTGTTATCATATGACTAGGCGCTGGTTGAATCGCCTCCTCGGGCGTCGTGACTCCTGCACTGCTTTCCGATGGAGTGTTGCTACTGTTTGTCAACGTAGAGTGGTGTGATTCAACTTTTGAGACAGAGCCGCTCCTGTCGGACAGTAAACTTCCAGGCACAGCATCATCGCCGAGAGCACCCTGTCCAACGGGGCGAATTGAAAATGATGGTGGCGGTAACAAGGCTGGCTTTGGATCATGCCCAGACCTCTGCGCTCTGGCGGTTGTGGCAGCTGTTTCGGCAGACAACGAGTACTGATCCTCCTGTCCTCCAACTAAACGCACAAGCGCGCACGCCGCTATATCGGTCATAAATTCTTTGGCCGCTTTGGCATCGACCGTGCGAGGAAAGTCCTTCCCATCCAATATTCTGTCGCAAAGGTGGTTGCCATTGTCGAGAAACAAGAAGCGACGCATCGCATCCAATATACCTCTAAGCGTCGATTCCACGGGTAGGTAAACGCCAAAATTCTTGAGTAGCTGAGTAACAGAATGCGTGAACGCTAGGCGAGCAGCAGCCATGTTCGAGCTATCGTAGAATCTAAAGCCAATGGGCTGACCATCCTGTTCACCAGTACGCGGCCGATTGGAAAGGGCGTCGAGAATGACATATAACAATGACTCCAAGTCGTCATAGACTCCGCGAGTCTTTGCCTCCAGGAGTAGTCGTGTGCTTACGTATAATGGTGTGACCATGAGCGGGGTTTTATCTTGCTTTGTAACGAGGGCTTTATCCCAGTTGAAGGACCAGTGCTTCGCAATTTCTGTCCGGAGATTCAGGTCTGTTGGCGGAGAAAGAGATTTGGCGCAGCCCCAGTCAATTACGTACGCTGTATCATCTTTGATGGCGATGTTGCCGGAAGAAATATCTCGGTGTAGAATATTGGCGGCGAGTGCCTCGGTCAGAGTCGTTGAGACATTAGAAATAATGCTTTTGACCAGCTCGTCGACATAGGACACTAGCGCGGTGCTCTTGACCATGCCTTGTATGTGCTCGACAATCGGTGAGCCACAGTGCTCCATTACTAGGAACTCCAAACGATAGTCGTCAAAGTCCTTGACAACAACGCCGCTCATGTATATCTTCGGTATGTTCGAGACGCCGTGAGCCTCAAGTACCCGGTAGACTGCTCCCTCGGGCAACCGGTCCGTACAAGTCCACGTCAACTTTAGGACTGCCTCTTCGCCGCTGTACTTGGCGTTGAAAAGGTATGTGCAGCGCCCTGTAATCAGCACTGGACGAACTATTGGAGTTCCCACAAACACAGTGGTGCTATCCAAGTCGCATGCCTGCTTCAATGTGGCCGGAATGGTGCTCGCATCGATTTGCAACCGACGGGGAATCGTCTGAGAGTCAAAGAGAAAGCCAAACCGATGAGCCGGTAAGGTGAGCAAAAACCAGAGGCGTCGAAACGATATGGCTACATCATCCAATATAGCGGCCCTGTCGCAATGATCTGTAAGCAAAACAGGTCCGATTTCTGTCACAAAGTACCTTCCACGGGTGAAAACAAGCAGGTCCAGTTTGCTCCCTTGCAAGTGTAAGATGGGCACATATAGGCGAGTCGGCTGACGCTTCCAGAGTATAAGAACGTAGTCAGCCAGCTGACTAAAATCTTTGCGCGCGGCATCGGGGCCTACGACTTGCCCCTTCCCCTCGACAAAGAGGAACACGTCGTGGAATGTAACTTGAGCCTTTTTTCCGAAAGTAATGAT
>JANBUP010000178.1:0-11902 GCA_027579525.1 Coemansia furcata | reverse complement strand
TTGCTCACAGACCTACACACCTTGTATCCTGTTGTATCTGCTCTACTGAACGACGTCGCCGAACACTATACGCCAGAGTACGTACTTGCCAACTATGTCCCTACAGGCATTCGGTTTCGTTGCTGGCATTTCATAAATCTCCATACCGAAGAAATGACTGTGGCTGTGCGTTGCGTGCTGCTCTTGGCCTTGGTATGTCCAAACTTTGACTATGCAGCAACACAGCCTATGGACCGTCAGTTGTTCATTGCATACGTGAATGAGATGATTATGACCGACGAATTTAGTCCATATGCGACTCGATTGGGACGGTTGTTATATGGCGGTTCGAAGGACGAAGTAGTCAGTGTCGATGCGGCGCTAATGGCGGCATTGGCAGCGCGCCTTGTCTGGGAAAATGAAAATGGTCAAGATGAGTAGAGCAGGCTGTTAAATCTTGTTAGCAATCTGGCACACAATATGATTATTGTAATATACCAGAGTATGTGGCACCACGCTTCTCCAAGTCCGTATGTTTATATCTGTTGGATGGTTGAGTAGTGGCCCTGATTCACGTTGGTTATCATCGGCAGAACATGTAAATATTAATTTTTTGGTTAGTAACCACACAGTTTGAACTTTAAAGCCACGGCGATGAATGTCTGCAAATGTGTTTTCTTTGTGGCTATTCCATTCTAAAATGTTGGTACAAATACAACAAGCCCTGCCCTATTCAGCTGCTTTGGATTCAGCATCAGCATTCGCTTGCCTTTTTCATACATTACTACGTCTTCTAACTGCCAAATAAGTTGCTCATCATGAAGTCCTTCTTTGCCGCCATCATTTGCCTTGCTGTCGCCGTTCTGGCCCAGACCAACCCCATGCCAGTTAGCGACGCTGCCGCTTATCCCGTTGCCAATGTTGCTGTCGGCCAAACCCCCCAGATGACTAGCTCATTGACTCAGACGCTGCTATCACACCTGGGCTCGTATTTTGACATGTCCCATGTGTCGAGCGTTGATACCGCTACGCCTGTCATAGTCACACATGTGTTTGATCCGACGATGGACAAGTTCACTCATCTATCGATGAACGTGGTTCAGTCTGGTGATGCGTGGTACCTCCCTGTATGCACTATCGACTCTATTACTGCTGGGGGATCCGCTGTCGCTACGACTTCGCCTGAGAGCTGCCAGTTTGCCATTCAGCTGGCTCCCGTGCCCCAGAACGCCATGAAGATGATAATGAAGGTTATACGTGCGAAATTCAGGGCTATCGAAGCAGCTTCCAGGGAACCCACGCGTTATTTGTTTGGCTGCCCATCTACTGGCATGACCTACATGCCCGAGGAGTAGTTTGTTTGCTCCAAGTGTCTTGATGAGCCTCATGCATTGATTAGTATATTTATTTTAGCACACTAGGAAATATCAGCACCGATGTTCAACAAATATACTAATTGTTAATCAAACCAACACCAATATAATAGTTCTACAGGAGAAGTATTCAAATAATCCTATGAATGTGTCTTCTTGGTGGTGGGCGCCCTTCGACAATTGACCAAACAAGCTTGATGTGGTTTCTTGTCCGACTCTTATATTTCTCTACCCTATATTTCTTGGTAACAAAAGTCTCTAGATCCATGTCAGACCGTCTACAAGGATCTATACCTTTCATTACACACCGCACTGCCCAGGATCTCCATATTTTGTCGTAAGAGCTTTTGGTGACATCGCTAAATCGATTAAAGTAGGTGGTGATGTCTGATTGTGACTGGCCTTGACGCAAGAAACCATCACAGATGACGTTATGACGACTTAGATTCGCCGATAGCGGATACTTGAAAGCTCTGGGACTGACAGCTAATGCCGCTGGCAAATCGGTTACTGATGGCCTGTCAATACCATGCGTACCATCGGGGTTTGATAACATGGCGAGAGTCGTGGTAATTGGTTCATCAGCCACACATCTACCCGATTCATGACTATCGTTGATACTAGGTAACGGATTGTGTAGAGGGGCAATTGTTGTGGAACCAACTGCTTGCGTTGCACCACGGCCAGGCAACTGCTGCGCCGAGACATCCAAATGACTGCACCTGCGGCAGTAAGGGTGGTTGCGCTCACTAGCTCCAAGTCTGTTAACTCGCCTTCTCCGTCGACGCGCAATCAGGTCAACGTGCTGTGTAGGGAGCTCGACGGTAACAGTTCTTTCAGACTCCAGAACCGACTCTGATTCCGACTCGCTAGACACGCTTTGCTCGTGGCTGCAGGTGTTGCCCTTTTCTGCAATCTTTCTGGCCACCAAGTCTATGTGTCGGTCGCGAGTGTCAGTGAGCGTAGCACATAGCTTGGCAAATATGTCGCTTGCCTGTTTCACCCGCCTCCGGTTGACTTGCGCCCCATCAAGAGAAAAGTTCAGAATATCGTAGCCGTAAGCCGCCATTGCCGCCGCTTGGCGGTAGACTGAATCTACCATGAGAATGGCGTCCAGATCTGTGACCTCTGTGCCTGCGACAGCTTCTTTGGCACCGAGTGTGGTGTTGAGGGGCGCGAGGCATGACTGTTCGGGCGGGTACTGCTCGCGGAGTTCAGCCCATGTCGACCTTTTAGAGAAAACATCTTGCACTATCTCGTCTAAGCGGGTCGTTGTAAGCGGCTTAACAAAGGCATCACCTGTGTCGTCGCTCCTACGGTCAGAACTGGTGGTGCGGTCCAGGTGGTCCTGGACTGCCTGCATTGAGGCTTTCACTCGTGCAAACAGGGCGCACAAGTCTTCCTTGTTATGTTCACGGCCAGCGAGTCGACGGCCACGTGTCGCGCTATACATTTCGAAACGATAAAAAGATTTTGACAGGTTACAGTAGTGTGAAAATTAGAATTCAAAAAGTTTGACGTGAAAAGAAAAGAGAAGAGTGGATCCCCCACACGCCTAGGCTTTGGGCTAACCGGATTCGACCCTACTTGGATCGCCAGGCTGCTGCCCATCCCCTTTGTCGGACCGTTGTCTGCTGGTTCGGTGCAGAAACCCTATTAGATTCTCTTTTTACTCCTATATCGAATTCCGCTGTTCAGCCTCAAGAAGCACTGAACAACACTCGTTGCCAACAATCAAAAGCCCCAAGAGGTAACGGCTGTGCGGAGAATCGCAATGGCCGCAGGTGCTATGACAGACTGCGGGTAGTGGGAGATGTAGATAAACATGGCGATGTGTATGCACAGTTTTACAGCTCAGCTCCTGAAGAAGGCCGCGCACATAACACTCGCGGAGCAGCAGTACCGCCTATAGCGAAGCGACCTCTTAGATCTCAAGATTGTAGCAATTGCGACTGTTGCGTTGCATTCCCTTCAATCAACTAAACGAGTTTGATATGTCTTCCAGACGTCCTTTCCACTTGTGTGACTCTTTCCTTCTTACAATTCACTGCCTACTACCGATGAAACCGCGAGATATAGCTTTCTGAAGCACGTAACAGAAATCAAAAATAAGCAAACATTCCCCTGCGACCACAGTTGAGCACTAGCGAATCTGCATTGGTAAAGGGGGGAAATGACTTCAACAGTAGGTGGAAGAGGGAAGAAGATACGGTGGGTGTCAGGGTGGGTGGGGCCATTACCCACTCTGAGGCATATGCCAAGGCATCTCTCCTATTGAATGTATCTCTGAACCCATGAAGTCACCCGTGTTGGCATGGCCGCTGTCTGTATGCTTGCAGTCATCAGTATGGAAACAAGCAATAAGCATTTGTTGAGCAGCTAAAAATGGAACATGGCATTTCGGAAACAATACTCACAAGTCCACATCTCAACACGTGTTCCTTTAAACAAAGAATGCAAATAAATTGCCATCCCCAATTGTCTTGTTCTCTTGCAGTCACCTAAGAACAAATGGGGGCAAAGTGAGACTGCAAGCTGCTAGTAAGAAACACGACTGCTCGATTCCCTTCACGTATCTTTTGAAGCAAAGGATACAAATAAATTGCCATCCCCAATTTCCTTGCTTTCCTTAATTTTTCTGACAATAGTTGCTAAACTGCAGCTGAGACTTCTTCGGGGGGGGGGTAGGTTTGCAGCAAGCAGAAGAATTGTATCCTGCTCTGCTATAAAAGAGCAAGCAACTGCCACTTGTTGGTATTTTCATGATATCTACCTAAAACATTGCATATCTCCACCAAATTCATACTTTCTTGATCAACACAGATATTTTGACAATGGATTATTACTATGCCGTTACCTTTAAAAAGAATAGGTATAATATTGATTATCATGTGGAAAGAAGTAAAAAGGACTATTGATGAAGCAATGGAAATTTTTACATCAAAGTTTAAGGAAGAGAAGACAGTACGGTATATAATTACCAGTAAAGGAATTTTGAAAATAAATGAACTAGTTACACATTCCGTGCTTCTTGAAGGTCATGTTTTTATATTCCTTGGAACCAATTTAGAGGAGACAAGAGCTAATAACAGTCGTCCGAAGATTAATTCAATCAATAGATTGGTGGAAAATGGTTACAGCAATGCCGAAGCAAAAGCTGCGATAAGTAATGTTGAAAAGGCAATAATCCTTAATATGAACTTTGATGGAATGAAAAAAGAGGGATGTACTATTGAGGAAATTAATGCCTGTGGATATAGCATGTGCGAAGATAGAAGTGTGAAATACACTATATTGGAGATTGAATTGAATTTTAGAATTTTGGAGCTAGTCGACACTTATGCTCATACTCAGGCGGCTGCTGATGAGAGCACTGAAATGCCAAGTGGTGAGTGTAATATTCAATGAATAAAATGAGATCACTACATACTAGGGCGTATTTGATGCAATTGTATCTTTCTATAAGGCGTCACCAGCTTTCGTTTACATGAATCGTTAATAAATGAGTCGAGAGCATAATGCTGCGAATGGTAAAAGACACATGACAACAGGGGAGGTGTGCAGGAAACATCAAGTAGAGGTTCTTCAGCTATGTTCACGTGTCAAATGTGAACAATTCCTGTGCGTCTGTTCACGCCTCCCCATCTATCTACAACCATTATCTAACATCAACCCCATCCTAGTATATTACTTTTTTACACATCTTGACATCGAAAACAGATGATTAATCTGAATAGCAGTGATCGTGATTGAGTGACTGCGGACAATCACAAACAAACGAAACTTTTTTTTACCAAAGCCTTTCTTCTTCTTTCGTTTACGTTGTTATTTTTCAATTGATTTAATGTTTAGATTCCCATGTCGAACCCACTAGTTGGCAGCGTCCACGCGCTCAAGCGACGACCCCAGTCGGCCGAAGCGCTCGAGCTCCTGCACCGACTCTCAGCGCAAGTGCGGCCAATAATGGCAGCCCGTAAATGGCGGGTACAGGTACTCCGAGAATTCTTTCCCACGAATCCCAATCTCCTCGGCCTCAACGTGAACCGCGGGCAAGAGATCCGGATCCGACTCCGGCCGTCCCACGACGCCACGCAGTTCCTCCCCTTTTACGACCTGCTGGGCACGATGCTCCACGAGCTCGTGCACATAGTGCGCGGCCCCCATGATGCAGAGTTCTATAGAATGCTCGATGAGTTGAAGGCCGAGGCCGAGGTGCTGCTGGCGAAGGGGTATAGGGGCGACGGGTTCTTCTCGGAGGGGACGAGGGTGGGCGTGGGCGTGTCGCATAATGTGCCGAGACACGGACTGAGGGAGCAGACGGTCAGGGCCGTCGAGGCTAGGAGGAGGAGGGAGATGCTGGGCGGTCCGCCTAGGACGCTGGGCGGGGCTGGGAACTGGGTCGCTGTGCAGGCACGCAATACTCCGGCTCGGATGGCGGCCTTGGCTATGGAGCGACGACTGAAGGACGAAAAGTGGTGTGGCGAGTCGATGGCAGGGGCTGTCAGTGCTACGCAGCCTGACAGCGACGATGACATTGTAGAGGTTGTTCGACTGACTACTGTTAGCTGTGAACCCATTGAGATCCACGACTCTGACTCAGAACCAGAGCACATCCACGTCATCGACGATTAGCACCGCGTGATCTAATCACGATCGGCGGCGAAGTACCAGTAAACGGCTCCCTCGCCGACTATTATTTTGCACCTTTATTGTTATTTATTATATACCAGCGTATTCTTTAAATTTATTTGTAATGTCGTGGCTGCAGAGGAACATATTCTCGCGCAATCGCAGCGCGTCTCAGTCAACCGAGTCAGAGCAGCAGCAGCCTTTGGTGGTTGCTGATTCCAGCACATCTTTTCATTCACAGACACAGCGCTTAGAAGAAATGGAGCAGCTATTGCGGCAAAAATACCGGCAGCAGCAAGAGAGCCCAGAGTCCGAACTTGCACCCGAGGACCCGTTGGACACGCATACGGACGTTGATAGTGCGGACGGGCTGTTCGCCAAGCTGAGTATTACGGAGATGAGGCGGTACGAACAGTCACTGCAGAAGCGCATTGAGACGATGCGTGCGCAGATGCGCAAAGTAGCCGGCAGGCATTACCCCGAGCTGATCGACGCAGCGGATTCGGCCGTGGCCATGGACAGGTCGTCAGCCAAGATCAGCATGCGGCTGAGCAGCCTGCGGGCGATGCTCGAGAGCACGCACCACCCGCAGCAGGCAAAGCCCGCGGTGGCCGAGCACGACGAGGGCGGCGGCGGCGGCAGCGCCAAGGCCAAGGTGTATGCGATCGCGGCGCAGGTGAAGGTGCTCGTGGATACGCCCGAGCAGATCTGGAAGGCGCTGGGCGGGCAGCGCTTCCTGCAGGCAGCGCTCCTGTACATGATTGCGGGCGAGATCCACCAGCGGTTGCGCAGCCAGTCGCGGCCCATGCCCGAGGACCAAGCGGCCGTGGTGGTGGACCCGCTGCTGGCGTTCCCCGTCATTGAGCGGCAGTGGGAGTCGATTGCGCCGTTCCGAGATCAAATCACGGCAAAGTCTCGCCAGCTGCTCGCCAGCCCCGGCAAGGCCTTTGCTGTTGAGTCGGGGCTGAGCGCCCTCTGCGCCATTTCTTTGCTGGACGACGACGTGGACGCTGAAATGGCGTGCACACTATTCTTGGCCCACCGCGGCGAATCGCTCACCCCGCTGCTCGATAGCCTGCGGATGGCGGCGGCTGGCGGCGGCGCTGGCGAGCTCGATGAGAAGCTGCAGGAGCTGTTGGGTCGCGTGCGGCAGATTCTCACGGACTACGTGGCGGTATTCGGTATTCCCGACGACTACAGTGCCATGCCAAGGGGCGGCCTATCGGTTGTTAGCGGCGGTGGCGGGCAGCATGCGTCGTGGATCCTGACGACGCTGGCGAGCATCTGCGCTGACTGCGACCTGCCGACATCGCCAGCACTGCGGCGAGCATTGAAGCCAGCCGGCTCAGTGGCTCAGCCTGGTGGTGCTGACGAGCAAGGGCGGCCACTGGGCAAGCGGCGGTCTGAGCTGCAGCTGCGGGCGCGTGGGCGGCGGACGTCGTCGATTGCAGGGTCGGTGCTGTCGTCATCGCTGGTGTCTGCTCCAAAGGGCGATGCGCAAATGGCGGGGAGTACGCCGCCGACGCCGTGGGTGGGCGAACGCGGGAATGTGGCCAATGGCGTTGCGCGCGGCGGGGGTGCGTTTATCGTCGGCAAGTACCTGCCGCTGGAGATTGCGCAGTTCCGGCCGCCCCTCGTGCGCATGCTCGACCTCGGCCTGGTGCCTGACGGTGACGCGCTGAATGAGGCGGATGAGGACCACGTGGGGCTGGAGTATTACTTGCAGGACCCAAAGGCGCTGCTGCGCGTGCTCGCCACGCAGGTGCAGCCCAGCCTGGAGCACATCGCGAGACACGCCCTGGGCCTGTGGTGGACTGAGGTCGTTGCTGCCATCCAGGATGCTGCACGGTCGGCTATTGCGAAGCGGGTTGTGGCGGTTGCTGATGCGGCACGTGTTGGCGCGTCGTTGCTCCGCTGGGAAAATGAGGGCACTGGGTGGACTCGCGGATTCTCGTGGACCGCTGTTGCGTCCAACCCCCTGCTCGCCGGGCCCATCGGTCTGCACTCGCTCTATGCCTCGGTCGTTGAGCCGCTGCTGCAGAGCAGAGCGCGTCAGCTGCAGTTCGCTGCCGTTGATCTGGCGCTTTCCCTGCCAGAGTCCTTCCTCCACGACGATGTCGCTGATGTGGCTGCTGGGCATTTGCCGTGGCGGAGAGTTCTGGACGACGCAGCCATGGCGGACCTTGTCGATGATGTGAAGGGCGTGGATTTTGTGCCGCCGGACGTTCGCGTGGTGGGCGATGCCGTGGATGGTGGGCTGCAGGCGGCGTGGCGGGATGGCGCGGCGTGGTGGCAGCAGATGAACGGCGCAGTGGCGATGCCTGAAGCGCTCGTGTGCGCGCAGTATTTCTCTGAGCAGTGGCACGTAATGACTCAGCGCCTGGATGCATGGGCCGCCGGCGCTACGCAGGCAACACCGGGTGCTGAGGGTGGCGATATGCCGCCACACGTGGCACTGTGTATCAAGGGTGCGTGGACCGCCGCAGTGCTGGTCGAGGTAGCGCACAAGGTGCTGGCGACAGACACGGCGTTGGTGCGCGAGTGTTGGCGGCAGCTGGGAATCACTGGCGATGTACTGACTGCCGCACTGCAGCGCACGCAGAAGCGGCTTCTGGTGCCTTGGTTCGAGCACTTGGGCACGACCATGGCTGTGTCGTGGGCCGTGCAATTCGACTCGCTGTACTACCAGATTCCGCGGGCGCTGCGTGCCGATGCCGCTGCGACGCGCCGCGACGTCGTGCAGGCGTGGGTGGCAGCTAGGGCGTCCTCCTCCGCCAGGTACTCGGCACTGCGGCAGGTGGCCGTATCGACGCTGTCGATGGGGTCGGGCGGTGCTCCGAGCCCGGTGGTGCAGTGCTTGGCGATTGGGATCAAGGCGCAGGTGCAAGCTGTGTGTGGGCTGGCGTCGATTGTCGGGAGCTACTCGGATATGTGGGGCATCGTTGGGCGGGCTGTTGCAGACGCCATGTGTCACAGTGTTGTGGATAATGCGGACGAGTGGGACGCTGTGCAGCTTGACGCAGACATCCGCTTTGTGTGCGAGTACGTCGGAGGAGAATTCACGGCCTATCAGCGGCTGACATCGCGGATCGGGCCATCCGCCGGATGAAGTTGGCCAATCTGACATGTGCCTGTCTAAAAAAAATAATAAAAAAGAGGGACCTGATGAACTCTTTTTTTTTTCTTTTGATAAGCGTCTCTAAATTTTTTTTTTTAAACTTTATAAATTCAAGAGCGAATTTACTCTATTTTTTACGACTATGCTTTCCTCAGCTCTCAAGTCCTCTAGTCTCCGCGGTGCCTCCGCCACTCGCTGCATGTCGGCATGGGCTCAAGTAGAGATGGGCCCGCCCGACGCTATCCTCGGCATCACCGAAGCGTACAAGCGCGACGCCGACGCCCGCAAGATCAACCTCGGCGTGGGAGCCTACCGCACAGACGCGGGCAAGCCCTACGTGCTCAACTCCGTGGCGCAAGCCGAGCAGTCGGTTCTCCAGCAGTCGCTCGACAAGGAGTACCTGCCCATCACGGGGCTTGCCAAGTTCACCTCTGCCGCGGCGTCGCTAGCCTACGGCACGCAGTCTCTGGAGCGCGTGGCGGTGACGCAGTCGATTTCGGGAACGGGCGCGTTGCGTATTGGCGGGGCGTTCCTGGAGCGGTTCCACGCGGGCAAGGCGATCTACGTGCCGGGGCCGACATGGGGCAACCACGGGGCGGTGTTCAGGGACTGCGGTCTGAAGGTGGGGCAGTACCGGTACTTTGACGCGCAGACTAACGGGCTGAACCTGGGTGCCATGCTGGAGGACATCCGCGCGCTGCCGCGCGGCAGCCTGGTGCTGCTGCACGCGTGCGCGCACAACCCCACGGGCGTCGACCCCACGGCGCCGCAGTGGGCGGAAATCCAAAAGACTGTGGAGGAGTGCGAGCACGTGGCCTTCTTCGACATGGCCTACCAGGGCTTTGCCTCGGGCGACGTCGACCGCGACGCGTCGGCCCTGCGCAGCTTCGTTGCTGCCAATAAGGCCCCCGTGCTCCTGGCCCAGTCCTTCGCGAAGAACATGGGGCTTTATGGCGAGCGCGTCGGCACCTTCAGCGTTGTCGGCGCTGATGCTGCTGAGCGCGATCGCCTTTTGTCGCAGGTCAAGATCCTCGTGCGTCCCATGTACTCTAACCCGCCCGTCCACGGCGCACGCATCGCCGCCGAGGTCCTGACTGACGCCGCCCTGCGCCCCATGTGGCTCGGCGAGGTCAAGGATATGGCTGACCGCATTATTCGCATGCGCGCCGCACTGAGGGCGCAGCTGGAGGAGCTAGGGTCGACGAAGAAGTGGAACCATATCACGGACCAGATCGGCATGTTCTGTTACACGGGCCTGACCCCCGCTCAGGTCGATAGGCTGGCGAGCGAGTTCCACATCTATCTGACTAGAGACGGACGTGTCTCCATTGCTGGTATCACGACGGGCAACGTCCAGTACCTGGCTGAGAGCATTCACAAGGTCACCAAGGATTAGACTACTGCTGTTACGAATAATTTTGATGATTGGCAAATCTACAACTAGAAAATATATCATGTCAGACCACATTTGAATATTAGCCAATGTGATACTGGCACTCATTCGCGAGGATATGCTCCGCTAACTGTTTACTAAATACACCTTCAATTATACCTTGTCCGAATCTGCCTTAGTAGAGGGGAAAATGTCTTGAACAGTAGTTGGAAGAGGGAGGAAGATACTGAGGGTGTCAGGGGGGTGGGGACATTACCCACTCCAAGGCAAATGGCAAGTCTTCTCTCCAATTGAATGTATTTCTGGACCCATGAAGTCACACGTGTTGACATGGCCGCTGTTTGTTTGCTTGCAGTCATCAGTATGGAAACAATAAGCTATTGTCGAGCAACTAAAAAAATATAACATGACAAGTCGGAAACAATATTTGCAAAGTCCACATCTCAACACGTGTACATTTATACAAATAATGTATATAATTTGCTATCCCCAATTGTCTTGCTCTTTTGCAGTCACCAAAGAAAAAATGGGGCAAATCGCGTTCTGCAAGCTGCTAATAATATACATGACTGCTAGATTCACTTCACATGTCTTTTGAAGCAAAGGAAGGAAGTAAATTGCTCACCCCAATATTCTTGCTTTCTTGAATTTTTCTGACAATAATTGCTAGACTGCAGCTGAGACTTCTTCGGGGGGGGGGTAGGTTTGCAGCTAGCAGAAGAATTGTTCCCTGCTCAGCTATAAAAAGCAAGCTACTGCCAGTCGTTGCTATTTTCAAGATATCTACCAAACACATTACATATCTCAACTGAATTCATACTTTCTTGTTTGTCATGGCTATTATATCAGATAATTTTTATTACTATGCAGTTAGCTATGTATATAATAATTTTAAAATTATAAATCGCCTTGAAAGATATGGAAACACTATTACCGATGCGGTAAATACTTTTACTCAGAGGTTTGGGCAAGAGAAAAAAGTATGGTGTGAAATTACCAAATTAGAATTGAAAGATATAAAAACACTAGAAGATTATCCCGAGCCTGCAGGTGGTGATGTTTATTTATTCCCTGGAACTAAGGAAGAAGAGCATGATGCTTTTATTAATTGCAGAGAGGGGGCTGATGAAGAGAGGGTAATGAAAAAATTGGAATGTCAGTATTGGGAGGCGGATTGTCTTACAGATGGAGTTGGTCTTGCGATCTCTGATATTAATAGAAACGGTGGTAGTTTAGAAGGTTCAAGATATAGTGATTGGCAACTTGATTACTGTGGATATTACCTAAATAATAAAGGAACTTGGTCATATGGTGCATGGTATGTTGAACTATATACAGTACCTCAAAAAATTGATCGAATGTTTTGAACACTCTTGCATGACGCTTAATATCTATGCGAGATTGTGTAAC
>JANBUP010000177.1:0-11913 GCA_027579525.1 Coemansia furcata | reverse complement strand
CATGACATTTCATGTGTTGGTGCTTCTTTTTAATCACTTACTTTAAAATACCCCCTGTTTCGATATATCTCTTCCATTTTTTTCTCTATCTTTCCACCACACATCTCCATTAAATAACACTATCCTCACATTTTTCAAATACTAAAGACATCGGCGATAATGCTGCCCACGCTGCTTGACTCGATTTCTACGCTTGCACTTGTCGGAGCGACATTGGCGTTCTATGTGATTGTTGTCGTCACCCGCAGTCTGCTCCGGTCCCTATTCTCCCCACTGAACACAGTTCCCGGCCCACTTTTAAATAAATTCACCAACCTGCCTCTCTTCTACAGCATCCTCCGCGGCACCTACTACGAGTATTCGATCAGACTCCACACGCAGTACGGCGAACTGGTCCGCCTCGGCCGCGACCACGTATCCGTGTCCAATGCCTCGGAGCTACGGCGCATCCTCGCCACGCACACATTCCGCAAGGGCGCCAACTATGAGCGCAGCGTCTACCTCATGCCTACGGTATTTTCGACCACTGATCCCGACCTCAATCGCACGCGCCGCCGCCAGTTCGGCAGCCTCTACGCCATGTCGTCCATCCGCTCCATGGAAGACCTCATCCTCGAGCATGGAGTGCTCTCGCTGATCAAGTCGTGGGACAAGGCGCTCGAGAACTCGGAGGAGGAGAACTGTGCAACTGTTAATTACCACTACGGGTTCCACGGTATGAGCTTCGACATCATTGGGATTTTGGGCTTTGGCAAGAGCTTTAATGTGTTGTCGCAGGGCGACACGGCTATGACTGACGCGTTCCACAAGCTGCTGGTATTTCTGGCTATGACTGGTCGGATTCCTATTATCCAGCACATGCGCTGGGCCTTTAAACCCCTGTTTGACGCCCGGGACTATGTTACCCAGGTTGTCCATCGCTCGATTGAAACCCGCAAGGCCTATATTGCTGAGAACGGCAAGCCGCCGCGTATTGATCTCTTGCAAAAGATCATTGACGCTCGGGACCCGCTCACCGGCGAAGTCATCGACATGCCTAATTTGGTTTCAGAAACCGCTCTACTGCTAGCCGCGGGCACCGACACGACCAGCAACACATTGTCGTGGACTATAATGCATCTGATGCATTACCCCCATGTGTACCAACGCCTGCGCGACGATATCCGCCGAGAATTCCCGGATCACTCCACGCCGATACGCTATGAAGAGGCACGCAAGCAACTGCCCTATCTGACGGCCGTGCTCAACGAGTCTATGCGGGTGAGCCCCTCAGTCGCCAGCTACCTTCCACGCCGCCTGCCCATGGACGGAAATGGTGCCACGGTCTGCGGCCACTATATCCCCCACGGCGCTGGCGAGATCTGCCTCGGTATTGCTGCCTGCCATCGCAGGAGCGATATCTGGCCAGATCCAAGCAGATTCGATCCAGAGCGGTTCATGGGTGCTGATACGGATGGCAATTTGAAGAATATGCTGGCGTTTAGTTCGGGCGTGCGCATGTGCATTGGACGCAATCTGGCGTGGGTCGAATTGTATACCACGATGGCTAATCTCTTGCGCAGGTACGACTTTAAGCTCCCTGATAGCGCGCCATACGGACCACATAGGACTTTTAATGGCATTCCCGAGGAAATACCTGGTATTGCATTTATCACCAGTGGGCCTAGGGATCCTACAAGAAACTGCAAAGTCGAGATATCGCTAGCCTTCTAACATTGAATTGATTTAATCATTACGTATGCAAGTCTGCTCACTAATTGCAACAACGCCAGGTTTGACTAGGATCGAATCAACCCTGTAAAGTGGCTTGCATATGTCCTTGGCAAGGCTGCTAACAATCTTATTTTTGCCTCACCGACTCTTGTCCTATTTGGGCTTCACTCTTGCTTTTTTTATATTAACTACTCTCTACCTTGCCTATTAACAATTTTTACATATAAACTCATCAATGGCAAGCACTGGCTCATACGAGCCAGACGAATACAGTAAGCACTCGCAAGTTGTTTCCGATCGGGTTAACAAGTTGACTACTGGGCTTGAGGGTCTGAAACTTGGACTCACTTTCCCAGAGCTCGTGGACGAACTTGGCCTGAGGACTGAGTACAAAGACTACGAAGACGCCATCGGTGATATGTTTGATAGCATAACCAGATATATACCCTCTATTAGCCCTGTGTCACTCGGCGAGTTGTCGGAAAACGGAGAACTTGAGCCCAAGAAGACCCAGGTGGAAAAGTTCAAGGGTGTAGTGAAGTTGATGTGCGACCGGGCGGCAGAGGTTGACGTGCTTCCAAAACAATACACTAGGATGGCATACGATACTTTGGACGGTCGGAGCATATCCATGGATGATGAGCCATTTACTCCGCCAGACGTGGCGTTTGTCTTTAGGGAGAAGGCGAAAGTATCTTTAAGCGACGTGTATATCCCTCTCAAGGTGGAAGAGTATGCGAGCGGGCCATATGCATATCGCCAACATATTGAACGACTGGTCGACTACGCCCTGGCGCTTTGGAATCTTCAGCCAACACGCACTTTCGTACCCGTTTTCTTTTTACGCGGATATCAACTGGACCTGCTTGTTTTCACCCGCGGAAGGTACTTCTTGATGTGTATTGGACCTGTTCTGCTTACAGATCATTGCGACAGGGTGGCTATATTGGATGGTGTAGCCACATCGTTTCGACGCCTCTGGTTTTTGCTTACCTTACCGGCTCATCGGTTTGGCTTCCTCTTTGACTCTCAGACAATTCCCCGTCGGTTGCAAATCGATGCAAGCACCATCCCGGTCATAATAAGGCAGGCATGCGACTTGGATAGCACCACTGTGATTGTTGAAAAGACAATAGTCCATTCAGTGCAGATTACAGGGTGCTGCACATACCTTTTCAACGCTAAGTACAAAGGCAATAAGGCGCTTCTAAAGCTTGCGTGGACTCGTACAAATCGGCAGCCCGAGGGAGCAGTTTATCGGGTACTCGAGGCTCACAGCGTTTTGAACATCCCGAAGATATACATGAGTGGCGTTATTGTCAAGGATTTTGACGGCTATCATTTGGAGTTCCTAGTAATGGAGCACTGCGGCTCACCTATTGTCGAGCACATACAAGGCATGGTCAAGGGCACCACGCCAGTGTCCTATGTCGACGAGCTGGTCAAACGCATTATTTCTAATGTCTCGACGACTCTGACCGAGGCACTCGCCGCCAATATTCTACACCGAGATATTTCTTCCGGCAACATTGCCATCAAAGACGATACAGTGTATGTAATTGACTGGGGCTGTGCCAAAATTCTTCGTCTGCCAACAGACCCGAATCTCGAGACAGAGATTGTGAAGCACTGGTCCTTCAACTGGGATAAAGCCCTCGTGGCGGAGAAACACAATGATTCATCCACAGGTACACCAATGTATATGAGCGCCCGATTGCTCCTGAGAGCCATGACTCGCGGAGTCTATGATGACTTGGAGTCATTGTTATACGTCATTCTCGACGCCCTTTCCAATCGCCCGCGTACTGGCGAACAAGATGGTCAGCCCATTGGCTTCAAATTCTATGATAGCTCAAACATGGCTGCCACTCGCCTAGCATTCACGCATTCTGTTGCTCAGCTACTCAAGAATTTTGGCGTTTACCTGTGCAAGACATCGACGCTTGGAGATGTACTGGATGCCATGCAACGCTTCTTGTTCCTCGATGATGGCAACCACCTTTGCGACAGAATATTGGATGGGAAGGACTTTCCTTGCATGTTCGACAGCAGGGTAGCAGTAGTATTTATGAGTGACAAGACAGCACGCAATCTTCTGCATTTGACTGGGGGACAGGGTGATCAGTACTCGTTGTCTGTCAAAACAGATGCCACAACCGCCAGAGCACAGAGACCTGGGCATGATCCAAAGTCAGCCTTGTTGCCACCACCACCATTTTCAGTTCGCCCCATTGGACAGGGTGCTCTCGGTGATGATGACGATACCATTATGGACAAAACAGCAGTGTGCATCTCTAACTCCGATGCTGTGCTTGGAAGTTTACTGTCTGACAGGAGCGGCTCTCAACCAACACAAGCTGTGCCACACATTTCTGAGCAGCCGGTGTCTCCAGCCTCTACGTGCTCAACTCGATCACATCACACACCATTTAACAAGAGCGTGATATCGGGTAACAACACTAATGCTGATGACTCCAATGACAAACAACTTGATGAATGGCGAGTGATAACATGCAGCCACTCCAAGGCATTGGTGAGTAACACCCATGGTCTGGCCAAGAAGGACATCGGGCTTGTGGGCAAGACAAAGTCGAAACCTGGCAGCCCTCCAAAAGGCACAAATAAGAGAGTGAGTGATGACAAGACCAAGAACACTGCACAGAAATCAGCCAAACGTCGTAAGCACTAGGCTTTGAATTAGTATTAACACACATTTCCAATGGTAACACATGACATATTTTATGCTGATTTATTTCCTGGCGATCAATGAGTCACTTTGAATATTGGTGTTTGTGAGGACTGGTATATTTAAAGGTCGGTGTGCAAGCAACTGATTTGTACTTTAAAGGGTATGTTTATTATGCTAGTGCTTGTAAAAAAAACCTATGACATAAACTTATATGAATACTAAATCAATAGCAGTTGAGTGTAGTGCAAGCTGGAATGAATGAGCTCAACTGAGTCAATACACATGCCCATAGCCTGGTTGATCAAGCGTTTATAGTGATACTTGTAGACAATTGGGGTGGGAGATCAGGCCCGAGTAACTCACTTTTCTATGACTATACTAGGAATACTAAGAGTGATAAAAGAGTGAGCTAGATGTTAAAGAAGCCTACTTAGAGAGCGGCCAGTGGCAGCTCTCTTAAATACTTAGTCTGTGTGGGGAGGCGCTGTCCATACTAGGCTGTGCCTCATCCCATGCTATTTCTAGCTGGGTATAGTGGTGCACTGTTGCACCGCTACCTACACACAGGTGTTGGATTGGGGTTATAAGTGACCCCAGGTCTTACACTACTCATCATTGCCATGCTTTTCATTATAGTTAGATTCATTATCATGGTTAGATTCATCATCATTGAAATGCTTTTCATCATGGTGCTTTTCAGAATTATCAAGCACTTCAACATTATCAGGCACCTCTTCCACCTCAACCTTCTCTTCCACTATTTCCACCTCTACCACCTCATTATAAGAACCTCGTTTATAATCCCCACTATGTTCCACTGTACATTCAATATCAAACTTATATATGTGAGCATTTTCGTGGTTACCATTAGACATAGGCTCATCATCCTTCCATGCTTTGATAGAACCATTAATAGTTTTCACTGTACTACACTTTTCTAGAAATAATCCAAACTCCTCACCATGGTTTTCTTTAAACCTCTCTTTCGCATCACTCCATGTTGCAGATGATTTGTTCTGAAGGTTGGCACGGTACACACCAACATGGCCATTAAGTGTGATTTTAAGATAAGAGTAATAGTCGTCTGTAATCTCAAAAATACCAATAGTAATCATAGTAACAATTGTTGCCTATCAGCTGTCCTGTAGAATACGTGATTAATAAAGATGCAGTTGCAGGTAAAGTAATTGCTAGAAGAATTGTGATGGGAAGAAAATATGGAGAAAGGTGGATTTGCTTTCACTTTTTATATGCAAAAATGAATGTGTAAAGCGGGTGGGTTTTTGGAATGTCAGCTGCTTGCTTTCTTCGAAGCAAATTAACGTACTGGAAGATATATTGCATTTCCTTTATTTCAAAGAAGCGCAGATGTTTGGCATCCCAATCCATACCCCAATTTCATGTTAAAAAAACCACATGTGCAGTCTGCGGGTTGTTGGCATGTCAGCTGGTTGCTGGCTTCAAAGCAAATCAGCACTCTGTTGGGTATATCGCACTCTCTTTATTTCAAAGAAGCGCAGATGTTTGGCATCCCATTTCATACCCCCATTTTCATACAAAAAAACCACATGTGCAGTCTGCGGGTTGTTGGCATGTCAGCTGTCTTTCATTCTTCAAAGCAAATCAACACTCTGGTGGATATATTGCCCTTCCTTTATTTAAAAGAAGCGCAGACATTTGGCATCCAAATTCATACCCCCATTTTAGCACAAGAATGAACGCGAAAAATGGATATGTTGTTGGCATGTCAGCTGCTTGCTGGCTTCAAAGCAAATCAGCACTCTGGTTAGTTGTTGCCCCTCCTTTATAAGAAAATGCAAGAACAACGGCAAGCTTGGTGAATGCTCAGCTGACAGTCCCTTTGAATGGTAAAGCAAGAAGTCTCCAGTTCTTCTGTTGAAACGAGCCGAGCCACAGCTCAGCGTAGCTGCAGCAATCTATTAGTAGGCCAGTATTTATGGCCCGCTTCTCTGCGAGCAATAGAAATAATATCATAAGTTTTTCTATTACACATAATCGTTCTATTATTTTCGCCAAAGCTGAATTGGCGTTGGTAAAAACTCTTAATCGCGTATAAAAGGAACAATAAATAATTTTACTATTCCGGTTTGGTACCGTAGAAAGCTACCATATAACCACATTGCATTAACTCATAACCTTTTCCAGGCGGTAGAACGAAGCCAGCCTGAGAGATTGCTTTGGCAAAGTCCCGTTGGTGAGGAAATGACCTAGCGCTACGGATTATTCGTTCATGATGCGTGCGGTTGCCTACTAATAGTTGAGCAACCACAGGCGCAAAAGTTTCCATGTGCCAGCGGTTAATCTGTTTGACAATCGGCGTTTCCACACGGCCATAATCCAAACACGCAAAGAGTCCACCGGGCTTAAGTACGCGATACGCTTCACTAAGCGCTAACTCCATATGAGGAATGTTGTGCATGCCAGCAGAAATACTGTAAATGTCGAACGAATTGTCGGCAATATCCACCAAATTCTCCGCAGAGCCTTGTGCAAATGAGATTCTCCCATCTCTCGCCCACTGCGTCGAAGCGAAACGGTGTTTTCCCACGCGCAGCATTTGTTCGTTCAAGTCTACGACATGAACTGATGACGAGGTGTCGTTGTTTACCGTATCTTGATACGCCAAATAGTTTCTGGCTATCTGTCCGGTACCACCAGCCATGTCGACCATCTTTAAACCGGCGCTTGGTGACATCAGCCGGACAAACTTCCTCTTCCAGTACTGGTTCAAGCCAATAGTCATCATTTCGAGAGTAATATCGTAGCGGTCGGCTATGTTACAGTATATGCGGTCCATGGCTTCCTCTTTGGAGTCAATAGGAATAGTGTCGCCGTAGAGCATGTTGTCTTTGGGTCTGGTTGGGGATGGCTGCTCCTGTTCTGGCATCAATCGCTGGCGAGTAGACGACGTTGCCGTTCCGAGCAAACGAAGTGGATCAGACGTATATAAAGCACCACGTGGCCCTAGGCCCAACGAAACGACTTTGTTTAATGCGTTGCGCGAGAGCATTATATAGAAGAAGGGTTTATGCCGGCAATAGTAAAAAAAGATAGAAAGCGGCCTTATTGCGACTTTGGTTACAACGGAGATGAGCGATAGTAACTAGTGTAGAGTGTAGGCGATCCTGGTAGCCTTGCTCATATCAGCTTCTGGCAGATGTCGATGGAAATAATTCTCACACCCTAGCACATGTGATGAGACAAGTGGCGTACTCAAATCGATTGTCTAGGTTGTGTGGTACCTAACCCTTGCCCGCCCCAAATAGAGAACCGTATATCAAGCTGACAGCATTATTATCTCTAATCAACATATTTACTTTAAAAGGGTGCATCAAAATTAAAGCTGCATCTTGCACGTTTACGATTTTACTAAAGTTGCTAGCGTTTCTTTGACATGATTCTACCATTGCTTAATTGTATTGACTTGTATTAGCTTGTATTAACTTGTATTAACTTGTATTAACTTGTATTAACTATTGTTGCGATTGGACAGAGTGACGAGGATGTACGCTCAGATACATCCAGTCATATCTCTTTTACAAGCGCAGACCTGTACGAGTTCTCATCAGAGGACTTGTAGCGTTTGATAGGGTTTAGGGTCTATTTATTGAGAGGATACTGAGGAGTATATAAGGCAGGGCAACTACTAGCGCGCCCTGCTGAAGATGCTCCTCAGCTTGAAATAATATTTTTATCTCACATATTTATTTTTAAACCACAAAGAACATGTCACTATTATAGTCAGTCTCGGGCTATAATGTCAAGGGCACGCCTCAGTGTCTACCTGGGGTGCACGAGTACCACGAGCTTCCCCTGAAGCTCCAAGTTCGGTGAAAGAAGCTGGCGCGTGCGCTCGAGCAGGTTGGGACCCCGCTCACCTTTGACAAATTGATGGGCAAACTGGGACTGCTGAGCGATTTCGACTGCTTCGAGGAACGCGCTCGCGCCATCTTCAGGAAGTGCACCGCCAACGTGCCAGTCACTCTTCCCATGCGCAAAGGCAACATAATGCTCGAAGACGACTATGTGCAGTGTTTCTTTGACCTGTACCACGCGTTAGACCTGGAGCTGGCCAACAGCATTCTCGCGACACGGTTTCACGCGAGTGCTTACCTGATTATGGACAAGCAGAATGCTCCGGTCCACCGATCGACTCTCAAGCCGGCTGTCGTGTTTGCCTTTGCCTCAGCAGTTACCCCGGCTTTCGGCGACCTGTTTCCCATTCTGGAGGCGAAAATAAAGTGAGAAGAGAGATAATGGTAAAATGACTAGAGTTAAAAATTGAGACAATTCTACTTGAAAAATTTTTAAAGCTGGGCAGGCAGGGCTTTAAATACTAGAACTTACATAATGGCATGGGCGCGGATATGCATCTTGGGCCATACACAGTGATATCGCAGCATCGGCGTTAAAGAAAGGCAATCATAGCTCTGATATCCGACATTGTCTTGTGACAAGTAGTTTAAAGATGATCAAGTGGTCAAACACTCTTATGAAATTGTATCAAAGAAATATTGTCCACGCTATACCCGACTTTACACGTGTGAGACGTAGCAGATCAAAGTAGTTAGTAATCAAGCAATGTAACTTACACAGAACGAGCGAACCACGCCATCTACCTAGAAGCATCAAAGTTAGGGCGCTTTGATACAGTAAGCAACAACAAAGTCTTACGCTCGAGGTGAATACACAAATGGTTAAAAAAATTTTAGGCAAAGGGGACCGCGTACACATGGCACTGACACTGCCGCAGCAAGGACAAAGGCCAAAGAGCTTCTAGTATGAACGGCGACTAAAGGATTCGCGTGATCTTTGGCCTTTGTCTAATTTAATGTGATCGGCCTCGTCATCGTTTTCCTTTCACATATTCAGTGACATAAAAGACACTCGTAGTGCCTCAAACCTCATGGCCCCCCCCCCCAAAAAGTGAAAGAAAAGGCTCAAAGCTCTTAAGGAGGCTATTGCGCCTTTACTCGCTTTACTTGCGGGCCAAGCTAAAAACGATGAAAATTGTCATAGCTTAAATAGAGAGACAGAAGGAAGAAGCCTGGCGGTCAGCCATTTACGCTCAGCTCATTCTCTATCCATTTAACGAACAACTAACGAAAATACCTCCATATTATTATATCGCATATTAATTGTACCATCCCTATTGAATAATGTACACTCCAGTCGGGCGTACTGACAGCAGCGGTGCTGGACATCCGGTGCTTCCCGCCGACATTGGCCAAGCACTGGCTGAACTTGCAGCAACAATGGGCAATAGTAGCGGCAGCGGCGTCATGGGCGACGACGAGTGGGCGTTTGTTGTATCCGACAAATGGGTAATGACAATCCAGTCGCTGGCAATAGTGTCGCTAATCTCGTCGGTTTTCGTATTGGCTGCGATAGCGCACATTGCGCATCGGCATGGCAAGTACCTGAAGCGACTGTCGCTACGGGTATCAGGCTACGTAGCGATGGCAGACCTTTTGAGTTCGGTGGCGCAAATAGTCATGCTGCAAAACAACGTGATGATGGACCAGACAGAGTCCGGACTGCGGTTTATCCTGTGGCTGTCGATGTTCAGCACTTTGCTGTTTGTGTTCCTGACGCTGGCAATCTCGATTCAATTGCATCTGAGCACACTGACTAAGATTCGCGTGGCGGTGTACATGCGCCTGGAGCGCTGGTACGTGCCAGTCAGCGTGTTTCTGGCGGCCCTGCTGCCGGCGATAGCGGTGGCGCAGATGCGCGGCATCTACTGGGTGCCATACATGCATGCGTTCAATTGGCCGGCTGAGTCATGGGTGCGGCGCCTGGTGCTGTGGATGTGCAACTATGTGTGGGTGGTGCTGACGATAGCGTACTGCTCGGGCGTGGCGATACTCTTGTCGCTGAGGATCTGGGCAATGTGGCGGAGCTCCGTGGAGGTCATCGCGGCGCCGCGGATGCCCGAGAAGTGGGACTGGAACCGCCTGACGTCGGCATCGTCTGTGCGTGAGAGCCACGACACGGAGACGCTGAAGGACTCGGGCAGCAGCCAGTTCTCGGTGGGTGATGGGGGCGCGGGGCTGTTCTCGCCCACCATTGGGCGCCGGCAGTCGCTGGAGCCTGCGGGTGGCTCAAGGCGCGGATACCTGGTGACGGTGGTGGGCGGGCATGAGGGCCCGGGTGGGGCGGCCATGGCGGTTCGGTCGTATGTGGACAAGCGGCGGTTCCTAAGGTCGGTGCAGCGGCTGGCGTGCTACCCGCTGGTTCCAATTATCACGCAGCTGGGCGTGGTGGCTATGAACATGACGGCGGAACCGTCGCGTGGGCTGTATGTGTACGGCACGGCGATGGCATGTCTGAGCGGACTTTTGAATCTGCTCGTGTTCATGCTCAATCCCGCTCTTCCTGACATTTGGCGCGATTCCGCATTGGCGTCACTCTAGGAGTATTAGGAGTGTCGATCCTCCTTGCCTTATTGGGGGAGATGGGGATGGGACCGTGGGCCAGAAAAAAAAACAAGTTGCTTTAAAATCTCTCGAAAATAAAGTGCCTGCAGCTGGACACTCGTTTTGTGTTCTTTGTCTATTTGTTCTTTTAATACATGCATTTATTATTCTCATGTGTGTGGCTTGGTGTCTTTTTTGCTCAATCGACCGCCTCCCTTTTTTTCTTGCATATGTAGAGGCTTCATTTCTTTCTTTCTGTTTTTTTTTGTTGCTTGGCTAGGTTGTTCCTGCTGTTGTTGTTATTTTTGGTTATTAGCCTCTTTGTCACTCTTTACTTTTTACACACAGCATGCGGCGCTCGTCGGCCAGCACAGAGTCCGATGACACGGCAGCCGTGGTTAGTTACAAAGGCCGAGTCACCCCCACGAAAGTGCGGCCCAAGGCAGCCCGGCTTTTAGGGCTGGAGTCACACACAGCCGCGCTGTCGCTATGGCCCGCCACGGCAACCGCTGGGGGCAGCGGGGCGAGCGTAGCAAAGGCTCTGAGTAAAATGCAGTACGACGAGGACGACGCCCGCGGGCCGCTGCTGCTGACGCCGACGTCGCCGCTGTCGGAGACGGGGGCGTCGCGGTGGGTGCCCGAGTGGCCCGAGCCGGATGCGGCGTATGTGGAGAGCCTCATGCGACGAAGGCCCGCACCCACCACGCCGCCGCAGCACCAGGCGCTGGATGTGGTGGCGGCTTCGGACGTGGACGATCCGCTGGTGGTGTGGCAGCAGGTGGCGCGGCTGCCGGCGGTGAGCGGCATTCCGCGGGGCGCCGACAACCGCTGGCACCGCACGCACGGGCTGCAGCTGCCCGCCGACCCGCTCTTCGTCATGCAGTGGGTGGGCGCCCTGATCCTCACCGGCGGATACACCGCCCTCGTGCGCCCGCTGGTGGCTCATATGCCGCAAGCCGCCGCTGCGAACATCGCCGGCGCCGTAGCCATCGCGCTGGCGCATTCGCTGAGCCTGGCTGCGTCGGCTGTTGATACGCAGGCGCCCGAGAGCAGGGGGTCCGCGCGGGACGT
>JANBUP010000176.1:0-11928 GCA_027579525.1 Coemansia furcata | reverse complement strand
GCTTTGTGGTCTAGAAGCATGATTCTCCGTTCGGGTCGGAGAGGTCCCGGGTGCAATTCCCGGCAGAGCCCCAAAAACTTTTTTTTATCATTAGGTTTGGGTTCGAATCCCCTGTGAGGAGAGAGATTTGGGGCGGCGGCTGTATGACCCAAAATATTTTAGAGCATTTGATTACAGCTTACGCTATTTTTTTTTCCTTTTGCAACAAATCGCTGAAAAATTAACTGTACATTCTTTTATTATGGACACACAAATTGACATTACAGACGACGACCTGCGGTTTGAAGAGGAAGTATCACGCGAGCCGTACCGGCTAAAAGGCTGGCTACGGTACATCGACCACAAGCGCGGGAGCAATGCGGGCGGGCGCCCCATCACAGTGCTCTTCGAGCGGGCGCTCAAGCGGCTCCCCGGGTCATACAAGCTATGGAAGCAATACCTGGAACATAGACTGTTGCTGATCCACACGAAAAACGCATTGCTCGCCGAGGACGACTACCGACGCGTCACTTTGTGTTTCGAGCGGGCGCTGCTGCTGCTGCACAAGATGCCGCGCATCTGGCTGCTCTACGCCAGCCTAATGACCCGCCAGGCCGATGTCACGGCAGCGAGACGGGTGTTTGACCGGGCTTTGCGCGCGTTGCCCGTGACGCAGCACCGGAGGGTGTGGCCGGCGTATTTAAGGTTCGCGCGGCGTGTGGGCGGCATCGTAGCGGAGCGCGTGTACGCACGGTACGTGCAGATGTGGCCGGAGCGCACCGAGGAATACATTACCTGGTGCGTGGCGCAGGGGCGCTGGGCTGAGGCGGCGCGGCAGCTCGTTGCGGAGATCGACTCGGGGCGTAGCGGCTCGGCGTGGGCGCGGCTGGCGCAGATCGTGGGCGCGCAGCCGGAGGCTGTAAAGGAGCTCAGGGTGGAGGCCATTCTGCGCGACGGCATTGCGCGGGGGCGCGGGGCGGGCGAGCTGTGGGCGGCGCTGGCAGCGCACTTTGTGGCGCGCGGGCTCGTCGAGCAGGCACGCGACGTCTACGAGGAGGCCGTCGTGAAGGTCGACAGCGTGCGTGATTTCGCTATGGTGTTCGACGCCTACGCAGCATTCGAGGAAGCCGGCGTCGCTGCCGCCCTCGAGTCAGAGGCTGAGCGCGTTGCTAAGGGCGATGTCAGTGATGACTTGATGCTGGATCTGAAGCTTTTGCGCTTGGAGCGGCTCATGGACCGGCGGCCGTTCCTCGCCAGCGACGTTGTGCTGAGGCAGAACCCGCACTCCGTGGCGGCGTGGCTGAAGCGCGTTGCTCTGTGGCGCGAGAAGGGCGACTGCGAGCTGCAGCTCGTCGCCACCTTCGAGGACGCTGTGAAGCGCGTGTCGCCCACCAAGGCCTCTGGGGGTACGGTGGCCGAGCTGTGGCTGGCGTATGCGGCGCACTTTGGCGACCGCGTGAAGGAGTACCGAGAAGTAATGGACCGCGCCGTAGCTGCACCGCTTAGCGCCAAGGAGCTGGCGGATCTGTTTGTGGCGTATGCGGAGTGGGAGCTGGCGCGGGGCAGCGTGGAGGGCGCGCGGCGCGTGCTGACAAGGGCCACTGCACATACGAAGTCCCTGCGCGTGTGGGCCCTGCTGATCGACGTGGAGGAGGGCGCGGGGTCGGTGGCGGCTACGCGCGCTGCGTATGATCGCGTGCTTGAATTGCGCATTGCCACGCCGCAGACCATTGTGGACTACGCTGGGTATCTAGAGGAGGCAGGGTTCTTCGAGGACTCGTTCCGCGTGTTCGAGCGCGGCATTGCGGCGTTCGGCTACCCCGTGGCTGTCGACCTGTGGAACGTGTACCTGGCTAGATTTGTCAAGCGCTATGGCGGCACGAAATTGGAGCGCACCCGCGATCTCTTCGAGCAGGCGCTGGCGGCGTGCCCGCCCGCCTACGCGCAGAGCATCTTTTTGGCTTACGGCCGCCTGGAGGAAGAGCACGGTCTGGCACGCCGCGCCCTTCGCGTGTATGAGAGGGCGACGCAGGGTGTGGCGCGGGAGAGGCGGCTGGAGATGTACCTTTACTATGCTGCGAAGACGGCTGAGCTCTTGGGCGTGCCGGCGACGCGCGCCGTGTACGAGCGCGGCATCGAGGAGCTGGGCGACAAGGACGCTGTGGCGCTTATTCTGGAGTATGCGCGCGCGGAGTGTCGCCTGGCGGAGATCGATAGGGCGCGCGCGCTGTACGCGTATGCGGCGCCGATGGGCGTTGAGGCGCTGTGGGCTGTGTGGCACGAGTTCGAGGTGCAGCACGGCAACGAGGACACGTTCAAGGAGATGCTGAGGGTGAAGCGCGCGGCGCAGGCGAGACGGACTACTGATGCGAGGTTCTTGGCTGCGGCCGAAGTGGAAAAACAAGAAAAACAGCGAGCTGCAGAAGCGGCGGCGGTTGCTGCTGCTGCTGCTGACAAAGTGGATGATTCAGCTCACGGGCCCGCGAATCCCGATGCCCTGGCTATAGATGACGATGACTTTTGATGATGACAAACTCACCTCTCTTCTTCTTTCCTTATCTCTTTGATTCTTGCTACTTTTTTTAATATACTCTTTCTTTTTTCCCCCCATGGATACTGCTACTGCTTGTACTGGCCGCCCGCTGATCGTTGGCCCACCCGAGCTCAAGGAGCCCTACCCGAAACTGGTCGAGGGCGTAGTCGTCAAGGGCTTTGGCCGCGGCAGCAAGGAGCTCGGAATTCCAACTGCCAATTTGCCCTCTGAGGTGGTCGACCGCGACTTGGCTAAAATCCCCATTGGTGTGTACTACGGCTGGGCCCAGGTTGGCGGCGGCGAAGTATACCCCATGGTGATGAGCCTGGGCTGGAATCCGTTCTACAAGAACGAAAAGCGGTCGGGGGAGGTGCACATAATCAACAAGTTCAAGGACGATTTCTATGGGCAGAATATGAAGATCGCCATACTCGGGTACATAAGGCCGGAAAGGGATTACGACAGCCTGGAGGCACTCGTCACTGACATCAACATTGATATATGCGCGGGCGTCGAATCTCTAAAGAGGGAAAAGTATGCCGAGATCAAGGGCGACGTCTTCTTCAAAAAGTAAGCTTCTTTTTCTTATTTATCTTCAATTTTATTTATTTCTTACACTTTTATATTTTTTATAATGGCGCTGGTTTTCAATGAGGCTCGATACGCTGCCCTGACCTCGCCGGGCGACCGAGAAATGTTCATCTTCAAATGGCTCTCCAATCTCGATGTCACCCTCGAAGACAACAGCGTCACAAAAGAAACACTGAAGCCAGCGCAGGAACGACTAGAGCTCGTCCTCCTAGAACTCGCCACCATCCCCCTACCGCAAGCCACGGGCGGCGAGCAGCGCTCGTGGCTGGGAAGCAACAACAATGCGGCGGTGGGCAGTCGGCAGACGATTCTCCAGCATGTGCCAAAGCCCACACGCATCGTGCGCGACCTCGTAGCAAAGTGCCTGGCGCGCGTATACGAGTGCGGCGACGTGCACCGCATGGGCGAGACGCTCTACGCTATTCAGACCGTGATGCACGCCAAGCGCCGCACCGTCGAGCGGGAAACCAGGCTGGCGGCGCTCGTGTGCGCCGGCGTTTTGTTCGAGGCGCTGTCGGCAAAGGCGGGCTTTCGACTATTGAGCTGCTTTAACGACTTTCTGGCGCTGCTGCTAAGGTTCGCCCGCAGCGCCGACGAGTGCGTCGCCGTGCGTGTCGATGCCACCCGTGCGCTTGCCAAGCTCCTGCAGGCCGGCAAGACGGCTACCGAAGCGCAGGCGAGAGAGGTGGTGAAGACACTGCGCGCCAACCTCATCCACCGCTCGCCGCTGCTGGTGCTCGCTACGGTGGGGGCACTCGAGTCGTTGGCGTACTTTACGCCGTTCCTGGGTCCCGAGCACGCATTCGACGCTGAGGCCTTTGTCACCGCGGCGCTCGTGCCCCTGCTTTCCACTAGCGTGCTGGTCGTGCGGCGCGCCGTTGCGCGGCTCATCGCCGTCATCATCTCCCACAACATCACCCTTGCTTTCACAGCGCCCGCTGCTACGGGAGCAGAGACTGCGAAGACGGCGGATCCCGCTGCACGCGCCATTGCAAGGACCATGGCCAAGCAGGTGCCACGCCCCGCCAGTGCCAGCGCAAGCGTCAGCCCCATTATACGCGCCAGCATCGACGTCGGAGCCGCCCCTGCGAACGAGCAACCGCAGTCTGCTGCTGCTCGGTTATCGAGCGACCTCATAGATGTACAGCCGCCTCCGCCACAGGCACCGGCTCTTAGCCGAGCCGGCTCGTCGACGACGGGGGGCCGATCGGCCAGCGCGCCGCGGGTGTCGTCATCGGCTCCTGAGGCGGGGCAGGCGACGCTGGGCCGGGCGCTGCAGTGGCTGTCGCAGGCGTTTGTGCGCGCATCGGCGTCCCGCGAGCTGCGAGCCGGGCTCATCGACGCATACGCGGCACTGTTCGACGAGCTGGGCGCCGTCGTCGTTGAAGCCCAGTACTCCGTCATCCTCAACCATGTTTTGGGAGTATTGGCGTCGACGACACAGATCCCCGCATCAACCGCCGTTGATCCGCGTACGCGGGCGCCGCGAGCGGGGCTCACCCACGCCGTCGGCACGCCGAGCAACGCACCTGCGCAGGGAGGTGGCCCGGAGGTGGTGGGCGTGGTGGGGGCGCTGGATGCGCGCGCGGAGGCGGATATGCTGGCACTGCGCAACATGTGCGCGTGGCTGCTGCGAGTGCCATTGGCGCAGGCGCTGCTGTCAGAGCAAGGGAAGCGGCTCGCGGCGCAGTACATCTGGGACCGGTGGCTCGCCGGCTCGCTGCCCCCCGAGGTGCGCGCCGTCGTCGACGATGGGCGCACTGCTTCGCTGATGCCGTGGCGCACCACTGCACAGGTGCCCAGCGCCACGGGCGACGTCGCCATACTTGTTGCCCTGCGCGAGTGGCGCATGCTGGCGGAGGACCTGGGCGAGGCTACCCTCGACGTGTTCGCGGACGACGACGACGAAGACCTGTGGGTGGTGCCGCTGGAGCGCTGGCTGACCGACCCCAGCGAAGCCATCCGCATCAGCGCTGCGTCGGCGCTCTCGGCCCTCATCCGCTACGAGCATGCGCGCATTCCGCGGGTACTCTCGACGCTGATCTCACGGCTGCAGCAGTTCTGCGCTTACTGCGCGGCGCACTCCGACGCGTCGCTCGACACCATGAAGCGCGCCGTCGGCTATGCCTACGCGATTGCCGCAGTAATCGGCACTAATTCTGATCTCGTGGCAGGTGTCCCTTTGGATCTCGTCGAGTGGGTGCACAGCATCGCCATTCGGCTGCTGAATGCGGCGTACCAGCGTGTCGAGCCCGAGATCGTCCACGACGGCAATGGCGTGGTGGATGGCGCCGATCCCGCGGGTGCTGCTGCGGCTCTGGGCATTGCCCCTCCCGCAAAGCCGTCTGCACGGCGCCGCGTCGACAGCCGCGCAGTGCCCAATGGGGGCAACGTAGCACTGGCCAACATGCGCATGACGGCGGGGTGGGTGCTGCTGTCGGGGCTCACTGCGCTGGGCGTGCCGTTTGTGGCAGCGCGGGGTCGCTCGCAGTGGATGGGCCTGTGGATGGCAGCGCTGCCTCCGCCCGACAGCGCCGCAGTGGGTGCGCATGGGGGCTTTGTGACGGGCGATATGCCGTGGGCCCTGCGCGCCCACCACCTGCAGTCGCGCAGCATGGCGCTCTCCCACCTCCTCTGCTTCCTGCGCCTGTGCCACAGCGACACGGAGTGCTGCCTCGGCGACGCCGATCTCCGCCGCGTCGTGGCCAGCCTCAAGTCGACGCTGATGTTTGTAGACAACGCACTCGACGCGCCACCTCCGCCACTACAGCAGCGGCGCGCGTCGATGTCGCATGCTGGCGGGTTCGAGATCATCGATCCGGCGCGGCCCACGTGGCAGCTGCCGGTGCCGACGTCACTGCTCGTAAGCCACATGCAGGTGCGCCTGCGCGTCGTCGAGTGCCTGCAGACGCTGACGCTGGCGCACTCTGATCTCGTCGCCGCGATGACGCTGCCCACGGTGCGCCTGATTGAGCTGGCCATCGGCAGCGTCGACAACCTCTACGAGATGCTCGGCACCCGCGTAGGCACCGCCGCCACAACCGCCGCTGCGCATGCTCAACCTCGCCACAGGGACCCTGCAGTATTGTCGCCTGCGCTGTCCGTGTCGTCGGTAGGCCCGGAGCGCAACGGCGATGTGGACAGCGCATCCACCAGCGGATCGGCGGTGACGTGTCTGCGGGGATTCCGCAGCGGACCCTGGGGCTACGAGGCGGAGACCGGCACGACAACCCTGTTGCAGGATATTGTGGCTGGGCTTGACAGCGGCTCATCTCTGTCGTCGTCTTTGGGTTTATCGAGTGGTGACATGGATTTCGGCAGCTGCAGCATGCGCGCCGCAGAGCACGACTGGCTCAGCGCCCTGTGCCCCATGCCGGCGTTTGCGCGCACGCAGCCCATCCCCGCACCCTCAGCAGAGTCACCTTCCGCGTACACGTGCCTGGTGGACGCGTCGGTGCAATTGTTCGGGCGCCTGTTCCCCACGCTGTCGGAGAACGCGCAGCTGACGGTGCTCGACGGCCTGGCGCTGCAGCTCAATGGTTTGCCCTTCAACTCGCATAGGTACGCCGCCGTGCTGACCAACATCCTCGCCGCGCTCTATGCCGCCATTCGGGGCGTTACCCTGGCGCGATCCAAGGCAACCCTGGAGGTAGCCCCGCGTGTTGCTCGGGCTATGGTCGATGTTGCAAGGGCTGCCTTGGTGCTGCCCTCGGCGGCGCACCGCCTGGTGGCTGGCGAGGTCATTGGGTGCCTGGCGGCGGTGACGCGCGACGCGACAGCAAGCTACCTGCCCACTCTGATGGACCACCTCACCAGCCAGGCCATCCGCTCGCGGGACCGGTTCGCCCGAGCCGGAGCTGCCGTTGCTCTGGGCTCCTTGTACTCGCGCGCCGGGTCCATCGTCGCGCTGGGCACGCTGCGCCAGGTGGTCGTCATGCTGCACTCATTGGCGAGCGATAAAGATCCCATCGTGCACTCGTGGGCGATTGCCGCATTGGCGGAAGCTGCCTTGTCGGCGGGGTATATGTTTGAGCCGTATGCGCGCGACACGTTCCAGATGGCGCTCAAGCTGTTCCTCAGCGACTCGCACGCCATGCCGCTCCACGCATCGGCACTGTGGATACGCGGCAAGGAGCATGCGCCGCCAGCCACCTACGCCGATTGCGCCGGCTACCACGAGCGCGTCCTGCCGCTGCGCTCGGCCACCGATCTGCAGGCGTGGGCAAGGCAGGGGGATAGCAACGGCGGCGGCGCTATGGCCCTGGGCGCCATTACGGCGTATGGGAGGGATGCGGCGATTACGCATCCCAACAGCACCACGCACCACGGGCGCTCTGTCGACGAGCAGCGGCACGCAGCGGCGCCAGTGGATTCTGATTTTACGTTTGTGTGTGCGCGCGCCGATGTCGACGCGTTCGACGCGCGCGCAGCGCTGGGCCACCTCGTCAGTTCCCTGCTCCTGGTGTTTGGGCCCGAGCTGCAGGTGGACGATGCGACACGCGACTCGGTGCTCACGCTGCTGCGCGAGCTGCGGCGGTCCCTTCCCTCGACGGGCGTCCAAACGGACGGATCATCGGATTTGTCTGTGGTGGCGGACCCTGATGCGCGGTGGCAGACGTCGGCGCAGTTCATCTACGCCACGCAGAAGCAGATGCTCTTCTTCATGCCCCGCGAGCCCCAGTTCCTGCCCCTGCTCGTCAAGCACACGCTGCGCCCCATCATGCGCGCAAGGCGCACCGCCTACCATGGATATGTGGGCGGCATCCATGCCTTCCACTGCGTCGCTGTGGCGGCTCTCGAGGGCGTGCTGAGGCTCTATGGCGCGCAGATCGTTGATTATGCCGATGGCTGGGGTCTCTGCGACATCGTCTGGGAGGCTTTGGTGCTCTACAGCGTCGTCAGCGAGCAGTGTCGCGGCGACGAGGTCGTTGAGCTCGCCGCTGATCTGCGACGCCTAATCCACACGGCTGTCAGCCTGGCGTGCACCCACGAGTACGCCCAGCTGGAGCACGAGGGCGACTCGGAGGCCGGTATCCCGAGGACTAGGGCCGTTGTTGCTGCGCTCAGCGCCGTGTTTACTAAGCGCGCCACTGCCGCTATGCCGGCCTCCGTGCACCGCCAAGCAAGTGGCGAGAAAGCTAGCGAGCTGCCCGTGACAGCCGATGACGGCAGTGCGCGGCCGTTCGGCTCGGCGGCTAAGCAGCTGGCGATTGCCGCGATTGTTGCGATTCTCGACTGCGTCGACAGACTGCGCCCGCAGCCACAGTCAGCTTCGTGGCACTCACACCCTCTGACGCCGCTATTGGCCGATATGGTCAGCGTCGGGTACATGGCAGCATCGGCTCCCGCATCGCAGTCGCCCACGCTGTGCTGCCTGGGACAGCACCTGCTGCAGCGCCTGATTGCGCAGTTCAAGGACGTGGAGGACCCGGCGTTGCGCGGTGAGGGCCACTCCGTGCTGGGCATCTACCAGGCGCAGCTGAGCTCGGGCTTCATGCCCATCCTGGGCGAGTCTGCCGTGGCGCCGCAAATTACGCAGGCGGCTGTCGTTACTGCCACTGCGTTTGTGGTATCCGGCCTGGTGAGTGGCGACCGTGCCACACTCACGCGTATCCTGCGCCTGCTCGCGCCGCAGCCAGCCTTCACGGGCGACGTGGCGACTACACCGCAGATGCAGGTTGTAACGCGGCTGACGGTCCTGTACTCGTGGTCGACCATTTTTGGGTACGCCGCGGGGCGGCATGGCGTTCTGAGAGATGCCCTGGAATTGCATCTGCCGCTGCTCAGCCGCCTGTGGATGGACGCCATCAGAGACACTGCCGTCATCGGCATGCGCCCGCGCGACGTCTACGAGGAACTGGCCGCTCTGCAGTGCAAGGAACAGGTCGATATCGGCATGGGCCTTAGTCTGGGCCTGGAGTCTACCTACGTTGGCTTGGTGCGCGAGCCGCTGGTCGTCTGGTATCGCGCCTATCTGCCGTATTTCTTGGATTCTGTCTCCAGCCTGCTCCTGCTCGGCTCGTCCTCCGAGCCTGGCCATGGCCACAGCGAGCTGGTGGCTCGCTTGCGGGGGTCTGAGTCCAACAGTCTCGCTGTTCTCGTACTTGGATTCGCACTGCAGGAATTGACCCGACTATCGCCGCTGTCGTCCATGAGCTGGTATGCGCAGGCTGGCCACTCGACGGGCCCGCTCATGGTGGCGGCGCAGCTGGTCGGTCCCCTGGATGTCGGCGGGCAGGCTGGCAGCGACACCGAAGCCGAGCGCATCTCTGGGCTGCAGCGGGCGGGCATTCGCGTCTACGGGCCGACCCAATCAGCGTCGAGCACTATCGGCGCACAATGGCTGGGCGACATGAATCTCGTGTCGTCGCTGCTGTCCACCATACGCGCCGTGCTCGAGCTGTCGTCCGAGCAGCCAGCACTATCGGCGCTGTTTGCTGCCACAAATTCTTCGCACGCGCCCGAATGCACATCGTGGCTCGTTGTGGAGCTGTGGACGTACGGCGTATCCCACATCGTCAAGCCATTCAACGAGGGCGACGCCATGGTGGACAGCCAGCAGCGTGCCAACCGCGGTGTGCGCTTGCACGCTGTCGCCAAGGCCCTCGACATGGCTCTGGCGCTGCTCACTTTGCTGGGCGACGCGGCGCTGCTCGATCGGTGGCTGTTTGCCAAAAATCCCGACGAGGAGGCGCGCGCGGATGATGTGCCGGGTCTCCTGGGGCTGAGTGCATTTGGGCGGACCGTGGTCCGTGATATTGTCGGCACATGGCGTGCTGCGCAGAGTCTCTTGTCGGAGGAGGAGGGGAAAGACGCCCTGGCTGCCGTGGCCGCCTGTCTCGAGCTCTTGGCTGTCGTGATTGGCCGACGCCGCGGCCACCACAGTGATTGCACGCCGCTGGTTGCCTTTTGGCTGAGCCTGTGGCGCCAGTCCATGCTCACCTTTGATTCTGGCTATGCCAAGGCTGCCTCCGATACTCTGGCCAGCTTTGTGCAGCGCATGGCTCCGCCTGTGGATGCCAATGATATGCTGGGCGATGTGACTGGCGACTCTGCGCTGGCCTCAGGTATGGCCAATTCGCTGCTGTTGCAGTTGCTCCAGACCGAGCTCGACGACTCTGTCGTGTCTTCGGCCCTGGGCGTAGTGGCGCATCTCCTGGCTGCTGAATCCCCGAAATTGGAAGTGTCGGGTGCAGTGCAGGCGTGCTTTGTGTCGGTGCTCGCTGCCAAACTGGCTGCTGCGACACCAGTTCAGAAATTAATGCTGCTGCTCGATGCGCCCCTGTGTCTAGCGCGCGCTAGCATGCCAGTGGCAGTGCTTCCGGCGTTGGCACGGGCTGCGATTCCTGCACTGGCAAAGCTTGTCTTTGAGCAAGTCGATGACTCGTCCTCAGCTAGTGCGACACTGACCAAGGTGTTGGATGCGCTTACTGCCCTAGCCACGGCTCAGTACACGGACCCGGAGCAGTGTGGCCTGGTCATGGCAGCGGTGCTAATGATCCTCTTGTCTATGTTGCCCGATGTGGACCGCGCTCTGACTAAGCAGGAAATGTGCTTGGCGGAGGCTATTCTGGGGCTTGCTACCAAGGCGCCCGAAACGTTCCGAACCATCTTGCTCAAGCTCTCGGCCACGCAGCCGACCGCCAAACGGCGCCTCGAACTGGCCATTCGCTCATCAGTTGCCTCGGCACCCAAAGAAGTTGCCGTGGAGTGCAGCGACATGGATGTTCCTGTGTTGTCAGGGAGGATAGCTCTAAAGAGTAGTTTTGGTATATAAACGAACTAAATAACTACGTCGGAAGTATCAAATAGAAGTTGGTTGGATAAGTTGTGTGGGTGGGTGGGCTGAGCCATTACGCAAACGCTTGGCCAATGGCTGAGAACCAGAAGACGAATTAATTCTACGGGAAGAACGCAACGTCATAGAATAGCCCTCAGCTGCCGCAGATGTCGCAGAAAAAGCCTCGGCTGTCACAGAAGTCACAGCCGCCACAGAAGTTGCTACAGCAGCAAGAGCTGCTGCTTCTGCTGCTGCTGCTGCTGCTGCTTCTGCTGCTCTTGCTCTAGCAATCTTCATAGCCATTGCAGCCACTTCCAAAGCAGCAGCATCTCTTTCACTAGGACGCCGGAGCTGCACAGGTCTCTCGCCTGTCTTCAAAAGACTGTCAACGATCTCCCGAAAGTTCAGAACTGCTGCCGTATCACGACTGAACACACCCGGATAAGAGACGACCTCGTAGTCGTTGTCCACGGCCCACTTGCATTCACGGTTTTGGCACCGAAGAAGGCCATGACAAATAATATGAGGTCTCTGATGATGCTGGTAAGGGCGCAGATTCCGGATCTCCTTAAAGTTCTCGAGGTTGCTGGTACACTCCGGGCAGACCTTTGACGTGTGATACTCGTTGATGAGGTAGACAGGGAGGCCAAACTTTTTGAACTTTTTGCGCCAGCCTTTGCCACGCACAGGTGCATAGTGGCACTTCATCGAAGCTGACCAGTCTCCAAATGCAAACACTGGGTCCTTTGTAAACGTCAATTGGATGTTGCGCTCAAGTCAGTGGTCGGCCTGCTACTGGTTAATGTATGCAGAGATCTTGAGCTAATGGTGGAACGGAACATTGCATGCAACATGCTTAGGTGCTAAATGATTGCCAGGCTCACTAAGGGGATGCAAAGAACCAACATGCTTAGTCAAGGTGTGAGAATAAAAGTGTCAACACAGTCCAAACATTAGCATGCACAACAATGATGATTGAGTCGTTGTATTGGAGCCCTGTATGGGCACGAACTGAGGTCACTGACACCAGAACCTGTCTAGTGCC
>JANBUP010000175.1:0-11956 GCA_027579525.1 Coemansia furcata | reverse complement strand
ATTTACATTCACTTTACGTTGCATTTCTAGTATCCCTGTTTTTTTTTCTCTACATAAACCTTGAAATTTTTTGTGTGAAAGTGTATTGTACTAAATGCAATTTACTTACTGCTCAGTGGAAGAGCAGTATATGGACAAGTATTATTTCGCCTCCTGTTCTTGAGTATCCTCGGGTACAAGCTGCTCTGGAACCGATGGCAAGTTATCCTGAACAGTGGTGCCCGGTACTTTGCCATCCGCAGGCTCATCAGCAGGCTCATCAGCCACCGGGGCGGTGACAGGATGTTCGTCAGCTACCAGGGCAGCGACAGGATGTTCGTCAGCCACTAGGGCGGCAACAGGTTGCTCGCTATCCTCAACCAATGTGGCCAAACTTGTTTTCTTAATAACATAAGGCGATTTCCTGCTGTTGGGCCCCGCCCTTTCAGGGCCCCAATTCAACGGCTTTGTCATCTTGCCGGTGGTCTGTGGCGACATGTGACCGCCCAATGCTCTACGATTAGACCGGCGGAATGGACTCTCGTGCCTACCTATTGTAATACAGTCGGGATGGCGCATATCCTCGTGGAAGGTATCCGTAACCATCCTAGAAAAGTCCTTTCCGTTTTTAACGCGGTGAAACGTGTTGGCTTTCGAATACTTGCAATGCATGGCATAGCGAAGTTCATCATCCGCATATTCATCTGAAAACTTCCAGGCCACCTCCGAAAAGTCGCACCAGACTACCAGGAAATCTGCATGATACACGTGGTACAGATACTCGTTGCACAGGTCGAAGAACTTGGCTTCGGGCTTGCTGCTATGGCGGAACAAAAGTATCGCGTATTTGTCCTTGGCCATCTCAAGGAAGGTGTCATAACTTACCTTGTTTGTCTCAGAGACTACCTCGGGCCACTTGGACGCAATATTTTTGGGTTCTTCAGAGTCAGTTACGCCTGTCATCAGTAATAAAAATGCAGCAATAAAAAATAGTTGGGACAAAAATTAGATAGTAGAAGAGAAAATACTTTCTTGGCACTAGTCTAGACTTGTGTTTGCTGGTTGTGTCGTCTGGCTGTTAGAAAAAGGCTTGGCAAATGGACCATGGGGTTTCTTTAAAGAAAGCGTTGCACGAAAGTCTCGGAAAAAAAACTGCTCTGTCAATGTTGCCTAGCAAACTGCTGCCGCCAGTACTGAAAAAATCTGTTGAGATGCAGGAAGAAATTTAAATTTTTTTTACCTAGGCAGGCAGCAGGGTACCACTATGAAGCAAAAAGCGTATAGCCTAATGTATTGTAATTAGAAAGGCTACGACGTCTAGAGAAAACTAATATTTTAACGTTGTCAAAACCACGCAGAGCTAAGCATAGCGCTAGTAGTATCAAAGTTTTCTGTCAGCGGAATGTTAAGAAGCGACTGTGCTTCCAAATACGCTGCATCTATGAGCGGCTCAATTGTTGGCCACTCTTCCGCATAGACACTATAGTCAATTGTCGCGGTTAGGGTTCCTCGATTTAGGGCTGCCATTTTATGTAGTTCTTGTACCGCATTATAGTCAGTGCCACCGACATACCCCCACTTGCTGCCGTAGTTTATGAATGTAGCTCCCATGCTATATGCTCTGTCATTGTGTATGTTGAGTTCAGGGATACTGAGTTGGCTGGAGTCATACCACACGTAAAAGTTGAACACCTTCATCTCTACCAGAACGCTAGTCATGTATGCTATAAACGTGTCGACACTGGTCTTTGTTGTATCCATATGAAACATAACAACCGGGTTCCCGCAGCCTGCCATAGCCTCAATGTCGCCTAGTGAGCGTTGCTGGCAGCATTTTACTATATTCCTTGCGTTCAAGGCATGTATTTCCTCAGGGTTACAATAAAGTGGAGTTGGGGGTAGCATTATTAGTATAAAAATAAAAAGCGAATAAAATGAGGAAAGTGGAGAATAAAGCGTTCTTGTCAAGGAGGACTCCATCCCTGGGGGGGTACTTGAGTTCTTGTTTTATAAAGGAAAGAAAAACTCGCAAGACTAGAATGATGCAATAAAAGAGGCCGCTTGTTTAGTAGAGCCAAGAAAGTAGATGTGGAGACTTCATGTTCAAAGACTGCCTTCCAGAAAGAACAATTTTTTTCCCCAAAAAAAACAAAGACAAAAGAACGCCTTTGCAAGTGCAAAGTACAATGTTGAATAAAAGATAAACACACATTACCAAGGCGCCTTTTGTCGCTTGCTTAATTGGCAGTGACCGGCTGCATTTTAGGTCAATCAATAAGCGCCGCACTTAAGGCACGACTCGGCGAACAGCTAGTCGGAACGGAGCAAGAAATAAAATGTTTGACTTTGTCTCTATTGCCGCTTAACTAGGGCATCATCGGAGCTTGCCAACTAGAATTTAACGTCATTGATAATAAGAAAATATATTTATAGTGTCATTAAAAAGGTAGTTTCTAGGTCAATGTATCAGGAATTTCTCCAAGCATGGCCTACAGAGATATTATTCTGAAGTGTAGAAACGAATTGGTAGTGTCTGTTAATTTCAGTAGCTTAAGTAGTCTAGCACGTTAGTATTCTCACGAATCTTGGTATAGTATATCGTATTCGGCTCTGTTGTAGCCAAAATATCATCTATGGTGACTTCTTCTTTGCAATCAGTATCCTTGTAGAACGTCACGACGATATCAATAACATTGTAAATATCGCCTGTAAATGAAGGATCATTAGAGAAATCATTCTTTATCTTTGCTATTGCCTCCTTGATTCCATCCTTTGTCAAATACTCGATATTGTATGTAGATTTAAGATATACGGATTCAAAAGTGACGCGGCTCATAGTTAGTAGTATGGATTAAGTGTATGGAATATCTCTGGTGCTAGGTTGCTGTAGTAGAGAGAGAAAAATGAAAAGCTGGATACCAATGTCATCTTTTTATATGAGATTGTGTAGTACACTCGAGAAATCGCAGGACAAATTTCTGTGAGCTAAGGGGCATGGGATGTGAGCCAAGGGGCATTGACTGTGAGCTAAGGGGTACTGACCGTGACCAAGCATAAGATACCGACACATTCACCGTGACCTGGCAAAAAGAAATTCGTGCCTTGACTGTGGTCAGCTACAAAGAAAGTCATGAATGGCATGCTTAAAATTTGTCCAAGGAGCAGCATCATAGAAGTAAGTGACTGTTGACGTGCATGATTTCAGTTATTTTGTTGAAGTACACACAACGTAGATGATTTATTTCGCTCTACATCATCAAGTAAGACACCACGCCCTTGCCACATGAGACAACCGCCTCTCTGAATCAGCGCTTGCTTGACTGAAAGCCCCTTGTAATACTCCTGTCATTCTCGCATGTGTCCTTCTCTTTGGGATGCAGCAACAGCTGTGCGCATCCAGTCAACGCAAATCACAAGCTTGCATTCAGTCTTGGTACATCTAACTAGCATTGTCACTGCATGACCTGTCAGCTCGCGTTTATTCAAAAAGATTGGACGTTTTAGTTTTTTTTTGCAATATATTGCTGTTGCAAGAAGATTAATGTTCTTTCAAAAGGACGAAAACAAGTGTTAAGGCTTGTATGCATGTCAAGGGGTTCGTGTTGTTTACTTAATATTTGCCAACTTTCCATGTATTTGTCAAAACAACACTAACATGGTAATTTATAAAATAAAAATGGTCATGAAAGCGCTCCTCAGAACAACAGTATTCCGAGTCATACGAGCGTCCCTAAATGGGTCCAAGTAGGTTCAATATGGCCAATGATCTCAGAAAAGACTATTATGTGCCATGTCACATAGTACCTAATCAGTTGGCTGGGGATTGATAACACGGTAGTAAACAGTGGTGCCATCAGGTTGGTCCTTAATTTCTTCTTTCTTGAGTGGAGTCGAGTCTTCTGCGTTGTCAAGATAGAATTTTACATCATCAACAGTCCCTTTAAAGCCATAAAATTGCCTGTGCCAAGTACCTATGGCTACAAGCATTGTACTGACATTGGAGTCTATAATAACATTCATACTATGATCACACTCATTGTTATGAATACCTTTAAAATGAATCTTGGGCATGATAACTGGGTTGTAAGCAAATTAATCAGGCAATTATAGCTGGCTATGTGTTAGAAAGGGGATGGGCGTGTAAGGATACAGAGAAGAAAAATGGTGGCAGTTGGTTCTGCTTTTATATGAAGTTCAGAGGGCCTACTCAATGTTTTCGGAGAACAAAAACAGGGGGCTTTGACTGCAATCCATCATGGTGAGCGTCCCAAGGCTTCAAACATTTTCTTTAAAGAACACCAGATGACAAAAAGAGATTTCAGTTTTGCTGAAAAGACAAAGAGAGTCCTTTAAAGCGCCAAGTGCCTAGTGGCTTTCGAGAAAAGGCGCAATGTCTCAAAGCAACAACGTGCTGGCACGTCATACTGCCATGACCAACACATACGGAATCCAGAAACCACTTTTATATATTGAACGAAAAAGAAAAAATGCACCATGCAAAATAATATTAGAAAAGCGCAACTGCTACGAGAACTAGAGCCGAGGCACCGAGACGAGCGGCCACAGAGTGGGCACCGGTGTTAGCCACAGACATGCTCTTTGCCGAGGCCGACGCATGGTCCTCAGCGTTATCCTCGCCCTGAGACTTGGACGCCGCCGACGACTCGGCAGAGCCCGAAGCCACGGCGCTGGTACCCGAAGATGTAGCAGCAGGCGATTCGGCGGGCTTGGACGCCACCGAGCTGCTCTTTGCGGAAGACGAGGCCGGGGCGGTCTGCTTGGGGGCGGGCGCTGAGCTGCGAGCGGCGGTGGCAGTGGCGGTGGAGGCGGTGGCAGGGGCAAAGTTGATGCCCTGTTCGGCGAATTGGCTGCAGACGCGCATGCACGTTTCGCGCTGCTCCTCAGGGGCTACCTGGCACGCCTTGACGCAGGCCTGGTTGGGCTCGACTGCCGATGAGGTCTGAGCGCCGAAAACGGCGGAGGCAAAGAACGCGACAACAGCAGCTAGCTTCATAGTAATAGAGGTCGATGTAAAAAAATAGTGGGTGGTATTTCGCCAGCTCGCGCGCGAATTGGGGTCCCAGACCTCCTCTTGATATACTTTCGAGTTGTATCATTTTTTTTTTTCGTTTACTAGTAGCTTTTATTTTTTTTTGGTTTGCTGAAACGTTTGAAATATTGTCGAGCACAAAACGTTTACCTAACCATAAACAAGAAGTGGTCCCTGTTTTCCCTCTATTCCAAATTTCTACCACTCTTCACTAGTAATATGACACGGGTTCAGCGACAGTAGCACTTGCAGGCTTTATAGGGCGACACACGCCGTTGGAGTAGATAGTGCCAACAGGAGAATCAGGGACTATCGTTGCGTCCTTGCGTTCACCTCTGTGTTTACTATTAAAGCACTCCCCTCCCCTGACAACAACAATAGAGAAATGGGGGGTAAATGTGCTTGCGTGCACTCGCGAGTGCGCTGAGCACAACATAGGCAGTCCCTACTTTTTGGTAATAATAGTAATGGTACATGGCAAAATAATCGACAACAAAAAAACTGCACAATAGACTACCGAGTTGCATCTGCCTCGTCACCGCCATTGTCGCAGCCGTGCTCGATGCGGTGTCTTCTCACATACGGCGCGCTGTCCGAGATGGTAGGCCAATGCGGCAAGTGGCAGTAGTCGATTTTGTTCAGTACGGGACGGACATCGAAGAGCTCGATGAACTGCTGGTCCATGGACCGGGATTTGGGGGCGGAGTACCTGCGATACTCGTCAAAGATACTGGTGTTCGACCACTCCTGCAACTTCCGCAAACACCCTACCAGACAACCGGTCCGATGTTTGCCCTTATTGCAGTGGATCAGAATGGGGTGGTTGCGGCGGTCCATCAGCGTCACCAGGGCCTCGCACATGACGTCTTCGGGAATATCGGCAAAGGGCTCCTTGTTTCCGGCGACGCCGAATTGGAACAATCGTATGCCGTTGTGGCTCAGAAAAATCTGGTTCTGCTGCGGATACTCTTCAAGAATCAACGTGAGAATGCTCTTGAGCCGAAGCTTTTTGAGGAACGGGTAGTTGCGCTTCTTGGGCATGCCGCTGCGGTAGATGTAGGGACACACCATGGCGAAGTTCTCCGGCGGGTGCATGTCTTCGGGAAACTCTCCCGGGTTCATCGGCTCGTCGAACACCTTGCTAGGCGCAGTCGGGATCGGCGGCGTCATTATCGACACGCTGACCAGCGGGCTGAGGCCCAACTCGTGTGGGTGCTCTGCGCTGCGTGTAATGTCTTCTGGGGCGCTCATAAGTAGAAAAATGAAAAATTGAATGCGAGTGGATTAAATAAATGCGCTGATTAAGGCGGCGGTGATCTGATGACGGTGATTGCTGTGGCATGTATGGGCGTCCCTCGCGCGTGCCAAGAACTGTAAACAATAGTCTTACCTTTATTCGCATTCATGCATTAAAGCTTTTCAGAGTATTGTTGTTTGCACAAAAAGTCATTCATCGGCTCTGGATTTGGCATGGCGAGTTTTGTGCCACACATGAGGCGAGCAGAAGCAAACAAAGTGTCTGCAATGAAAGACAGGGGATGTTGAGAAAAAAAAAGTTGGAATGGCAGTGTAATTAGCCATCACAGCCTCTCCACTCTCCCAATCCAAAGCCAACAATGACGAACATTAAACAAACAAAGCTCTAAGGACACAAAGACAAAACAAAATCAAACAGACGCCATTTTTTTTGTTGGAGAAAAAAGACCTATTGTGCATGAGTGGAGAGCTGAAAATAGGTGGTAATCCAGTCATACTATCTCTATCCCTCCTTTTTTCCCACTCTTATCGCACTCTTTACTCTAAACCTCAATAACCACAAGAGAAAAAAGACCTGGTAGAGTAGATTAGGAGAGTTTGAACAATAGGAGAAACAAGTTCAAAAGTTGTTTTGGCGTAATAAACCGGTCTGGAGAGAGGAAACATAATTTTGGCTCAACACTCTTGCATAAGAGCTTAATTTCTTTTTTCAGCATGTCTGGAATCCCCCAAAAGCAACAAAAGGAACAGGGAGGGAAGGAGGGGGAATCAAGTTCGTCCACGTTTCTTCTTACTATCTTTTTTATTTACCTTTGAGAAAGTATTTTCTTTCTTTCTTCCTCTGCATTTCAAACACATGTCTTCAGGTAGCGAAACTCCGCTGGCCTCGGGTGCCCACGGCAAGGCGCCGCACGACACCGTGGTTAGTCCCGAGCCTGTTTATCGGTTCTATCTCAGCCCGCCGCCGCCGGCTCCTATGCAGCCAGGAACGGCGCCTTATCCACAGCAGCACAGCATGTACCAGCCACAATTGGGGCTGGTTCCGTACAGCCCGTATATGGCGATGTCTCCGCCGTCGATGGGCGGAGTTAGCGCGTTCGCACAGCCGGCATACTATGCGCCACATCAACCACAGCATCAGCAGCATCAAAATATGTACTACCCGCAGTCGGCATACGCTATGCCGGCGCTCGCTGGCGTGCAGCCTCGCGTCAGCACGCTATCGACACTCTCGTCGTCAAATGGCACCACGTCATCACATGCAGCAACCGACGGCGCAAGACCGAACGGCGGACAGGTGCATAGCCAGCAGCAGGCGGAGAGTGTTCCGGGAGCGTCGTATGGCGTTCCCCACGAGCCCGAGCTGGCGCGGACCAAGACGCCGATAGTCAACGAGGCGGGAGTTCCGGTGGGCGGGTTCGGGGCCGACCAGGACGGGCAGTACATTGAGATCAAGTTCCCGACGTTCGGGCAGGCGCAGATGCAACAAATGCTGCAGCAGCTCCACATCCACCAGCAGACGCAGATCGCGCAGACAGCGACGTGCGCTTCTCCCTGCGGCATCCACCAGCCACAGCCCATGACGGCGGCGCCGTCGATGCAAACGGTGGCGGCTACAGTGGTTGACAGCCCTGTTCCAGAGCAAAAGCCCCCGCAGCTGCCTACGCCCCTCAGCACGACGCCCGTTGCGCCGGCGGTGGTGAAGGCGGTGCCTTCTGAGAAGACCGGGGTCAGCATCTACGAGGCGGACACATTCGCCAGCACGCACATGGAGGACATTGTGTTTGAGAGCAAGGCGTTCTACTGGAAGATCGGCAACTGGGACAAGCTGGAGCGGCGGGCAACCAGCGACGTGTTCCGGTGCGGGGGGCACATGTGGCGCATTCTCCTGCGGCCGTTTGGCAGCTCGCACAAGGGCGTGCTGTCGCTGTTCCTCGAGTGCCTGGGCACGTCGGATGCCGGCGACGATTGGCGGTCGACGTGCCGGTTCGTGCTGGCGATCGCCAATCCGCACGAGCCGTCGCATAACACGCACGGCTCGGCGTACCACTGCTTCCACCGCAACAACCCCAACTGGGGCTTCACGCGCTTCATGAAGCTGGCCGACCTGCGCACCGCCCCGGCGCCCGGCGTGCGCCCCTACATCGAGGACGGCGCGTGCACCATCAGCGCCTACCTCCACGTAATCAAGGAGCCCAGCCAGTAGATCATCAACCACCACCATATTATTATTATATGCCATTCCTTTATCGCTCTACACTGCTATCTCTGTCATGGGCACGCTCTCCACGCCGTCGTTGTATTCGGGGCTGGGCTTTCCCGGCGCGGCCAGCGGCAGGTTGGCGGCAGCGCGACCGTAGTAGGCAATGAGGCCGAGCTGCAAGGCGCAGAGGGCGGCGCCGATGGCGTTGGGGAACAGCATGAACGGGTCGTTGTGTATGTGGCCGTACACCGACCACAGCACGTTGTTTAAAAAGGCCAGGAGCGCAACGGAGGGCAACAGCACGGAGGCGTCCTGCAGGCGCACGACGCTGCCGATCTGGCCCAGCGGCGAGCCCAGAAAGACCAGCGAAATCAGACAGCAGAGCATGCTGAAGGCGTCGTGCGCCCAGGGGTCGCTCGAGTTGTCGACGTAGGCAATGGCCAGCAGCCCGCACAGGAGGGTGAGGAGGAAGCGCGTCTCCACGAGCCGCGCGTTGCCATACCACCAGAAACACAGCATGATGTAGATGGATATGAGCGTGCCCAATACGTTCACAAACACTATTGTTGGGTCCGCCTTGAGCAGCCCGTACTTTAGCCAGAGCACAGAACTAGAAAAGGAGAGATGTTAGTGGTGCTGTTTTGCAAATGGCTGCGGTGTTGTGACGTACCTTAGGAAGGACACCAGGAACTGGAGCATGGGCACGGTGGCTCGTGTCCGCTGCGCCCGCCGCAGCTGTGTGACTATTGACAGCTGGCTTATAAACATCGCTATTGTCACCGCGGAGGCGAGTACCGAAATCGCCGTCATTTTAAAATGCAATAAAGAAAATTGTATAAATTTGGAAAGATGTGATTGAGAAAGAAAAAAACTTTAGAAAACCCAAGTATGAACAAGTCGTTATATTGAAACCCCTGTATGAACACGAGCTATGGTCCTTGACTTTGTGGCGCGCTCAAGGCCTCCAATTCTACCATGGAAAAAATATAAATAGATCTAACCAATAGCATCGTCCCCCAACCACATGCACAGGGCTTGTGCACCCCCCCTGAAACCTTTGGACTGTTTCGTGCTGACAGACCACTACTGGATACTTGGCTCCTAACACCACGATTCCAAATTCTTCCCCCCCTCCCACGAGTAGCTTACTCAGGAGGTATATATTGTATATTTTAATCTAAAGCTGTCACTCCAAGAAGATCAATGTTAAGTATTAGTCTACTTGCAATTTTATATCGTTCATGAGAGCTTTTGCCTATATTATACTTGTCCAAATCTTCATGCAGTGCTTTAATATCTTTGTTGAAGTGTCTCAACTTTTTCAAGGGAGTTTTGGAGACATCCATATTAATGGGTAAATACAATACAACGTAGTTTCCATTATTCGTAGTATGTAATTTTTCTGCACCATCGATACTAACCCACTCGCTAACTTCCGGACGAGCCAAGTAATAAGTAAAAGCAGAATTACCAAGCCATTCACAGAGAGGCTTCAAAAATTCACTTGCAAAGCATCTTATATTGTCTTGGTTAGGTACAGAGTTTACCTTAAACTCCCCTACATAAGCGACTTCACGGGGGGCTTTATGAGGGTATCTATAAACCACACCATCCTTATTAGTTTTTGCTCGGTTAACCACGTAAACCTTCACGTTGTACTCTTCAGACATGACTAGAGAATATATATACTTTGCTAATCGAGCAAGCTATAAATGTGGGGTGAGTAAAAGACTAAATGTGAGAATAGATACTTCTTATTTTTGCATCGATGCCCTCCAGAGTGAGGGCTTCTTAAATGGGATGACCAAAACAGGATGAAGAGGAAAGAAATGGAGTTTTTATTCTTCAATCAACGTCATCGAACCGGATGATGACGATGTACATTCTTTTTATATACCTACAAAAAGGGGCTTTAGAATCCACCTATCATCGAAGCATTTGTGTTAAGCATCCCACATGTTATAGCCTATGACGCATACTCGGAAAGAAGCGTCTTGCCTCTATTTATGTGCAATGCAGATTTCCTTTTGAAAGTGTCTTTAAGGACGTGTCCAAAGTGTTGAGGATTGGCAAAGAAAATTTTCATCCATGTTGTCATCCTTTCTTTGAATCCCGAACGAAATATTTTCCAGCTTCTGATGTCATTTTGTTGGCTACCTGGACAAGAGAACAACATTGCCTACACAATTGACCATACGTGCCCATGTAAGCCAACAGCAGCTTTTCTGTTATGATTTTTCTTCGATTACTATCATCCTCAAGCTACGTCATCAAAAGCAATTGTTCAAATAAAACTAGCGAATTTAAATAGCAATTTTTCCATTAGCAGGATGGTCGTCAACATATTTGGACGTGTAGATATTTCTCATCGCTGCTGCCAATTAGTCGCCCACTGAGTCCCTCGATACATTGCTGCTCCCACTCTCTTCCAAGTTGCCCTATCCTATTGTCGCTCTGCTATATCCCAATGGTGTTGAGGCTCAGGTATTTGTGCCCTCGTCATCTATAAAGCGCAGCAAACACCCCGCTTCAAAGCAGCTGGCCAAATCCATTTGCTAATGATATGCCCGTGGTGCTCACTCCAACGAACACAAGGAGGCTATTTAAAGCATTTTCAGTAGGCGGCTATGATTAATGTGGTGTTTGCCAATATCTTTGACAAATCAAGGACTACGCCTACCGCTGTCTCCACCACTGCAGCCTATGCTCATGAAAGCCAGGATGTGCATTTGATAAACACTGCTGTCCAGTCCGCCTACGTCGGTACTCCCTAATATATCTTGTCACCAGTAATATCATGGACGAGTTCCTGTCAGAAGACTTGTAGTGTTTGATTTGGCAATAGATTATTGGTTATATGGTATAACGTAGCTTAGCTGACAGGCGGCACTCCGTTTTGGGTAGATGGCCCCTTTTGGCCCAATCTTAGGTTTATTTTTCAGAAATCAAAATAAATGCGGGCTACTGAGCTCTCCTTGCCCCTAGAGAAACTCAATCTCTTATTGAAATCCAACGAATGAAATTTACACCATTATGAATGGACAGCTACCAGCAAACATCGAGAACCTGCTCGCCTTCCAGCACCAGCACCTGGACGAACTCGAAGCCCTCATCAGAGGAAGTGTTAGTAGTAGAACTTTTAGTGTCAAAATAGAGTAATAGAAAATAGCTAAAGAAAACCAACCGCCTAAGTCGCTCAACATTTCTTATCAGCGGATAACCATGTAACTCGGACCGGTTATTGAGCATCTAGTAATTTGATTAGCTGATCTTGCATCGTTAGCGCATTAGCGGCTAACTTGCATGACCCCGAATTCCTTGGACTGTTTTGTGCTGACTGACCACAGTCCACTACAGGATACTTGGTACCTAACACGGCGATTCCAGACACCCACGAGTAGCTTACACATGAGGTATAGAATATAAATGCTAATCTAAAGCTGTCACTCCATCAATATCAATATCAA
>JANBUP010000174.1:0-12042 GCA_027579525.1 Coemansia furcata | reverse complement strand
ACGGAGAATGGAGCTGTGGACGATCTGCTCAAGTCGCTGATGGCTGGTACTGATCTGGAGCGCATCGAGGCTACGAAACGCAGGCGCCGCCGCGAGCTCATGAGCATTAGGCGCCGCAGCAGCGTGCGCCGCAGTGTGCATCGCAATAGCATATCGATTAAGGCCCTGCAGATGCTGAGGGACATTAAGGAGGATGAGGACGATGAGCTGCTCGACGATGCGCCGCCCTTGCCCTCGACGGCGGCTGGTCGCCACTTGCGGGAGCTGCATAGGGGCGCTGATCGCATGAACACTATCGCGGAGGACGACCATGCCCAGGGCGTGCTCGACCGCTTCGACGATCTCGATGAGGCCGAACGTCGCGCTGCGCGTAGGCGTCAACTACTCGACTAAATCATTTTTTATTGCATTTTTGTTATTTTTCTTTTCTTTATAAAAACTTTTGTTGTTGCATTCTTTTATCAATTCTTTGAACAGCTATCTGAGCCACATCTTGTTTTTTTTTTTTTTATAAAGCAGGGTGCTTTTGTGCAAGGCTTTTTGTTCTTTTTGTAAAAGGGCCAAGATTGCACCTTTCAACACCTTTCGCTTCTTTACTCAAAACCACTTTTTTGACTGTTGTCTTTCAACAAAGAGCTTGGCTTACATCCACCGATTCCCTCTATTTAAATGATGGAGCTTGGCGTCTGCTCCATGTACTTTTTTCTTCTCTCGCTCTCCATTATATCTCACCTGTACACTTGTATTTATTTGTTATCTCTCTTTTGTTTTGCCATGCTCTTCAGCTCTGCCTCTTGCTTGGCTCTAGCCGCTATATCGTGTATTTCAGTAGCTGCGACTTCCACAATATATTTCCCACCCAGCGAAACACATCATCTATATGCCAGAAACAATGGTGCCGAAATGGTGCCCAGGATTGCTGGCGGTGAGCCAGTACCCAACAATGACCTTAAATACGTAGCATTTGTCCAGGCCGTTAAGGACTCCATGGGATCAACATGCACGGGCTCTCTAATCGCGCCCAACGTCGTGCTGACGGCTGCGCATTGTATCTACAGAAACTCTACGCAATTATATGCCGCCAAGGAATTCCAAGTGGGATTCACTCATAAAACGCCCGACACTAGCAAGAAATACCAGGGCTACTCGGTATCCAAGATAGTCCTCCTATCCTCCTTCAATATTGCCACGCTTAAAACTGATATTGCCATTCTCGTCCTCTCCGACAATGTGCCCAACGACGTAGCCAGCCCCGTACAGATATACAGTGGCGACTTCAATACGGATACGCCCCTTCTGGCTGCTGGCTTTGGAATGACCAATGCCACCGACAGCAATTCAACCCCCGCCAATCTAATGGAGGTATCGCTAAAGGTGGGCAGCGACGACTATTGCAAGAGCAAGTCGGGCTCCTACGACCACAAGGTAAACATATGCACGGATGGAACTCCCGGCAAAGACACTTGCCGTGGCGACAGCGGCGGGCCGCTGTTGACCCCGGTAAACAATGGAAGCAACAAGTATGCGCTCATCGGTATCACTAGCTACACACCAGTAAATGCTGAAAACCCCAATGGGCTCTGTGCGCAGGCAAATAGCTCTGGCGTGTATACGCGTGTGGCTCCCTACATTAGCTGGATTGCTCAGTATGCCAATCTCAACGCTACTGCTATTTCCATTACTAATATCACTGCGACGCACTCTGACTCTGTGGTGAGCTCAAAGTCTGGTGCAAGCCTCAACTGGCTGAGCAGCGACTTGGATCCAATCGATGAGGTTGACTCCGACAATGGTGATATTTTTGGCGAGCCATCTATTATCTACGCTTCTATCAGTGATTCGTATACCAATGATGCCAAGGCATCCAGGTTTATGCTAACAACATCTATTGGATATGTTGCAATTGGCGCCGTCATTGCTATTATCGCCCTAGTCTAGGCTTCTTTTTTTCAAATACATCTGTGTAATAAAATATCACCTATTAAAAATGTGATAATGAACTACACCTATTCAGTTGTGCAGATCATGGAAAGGTATTTCAACATCCAGTCACCGGTTCCACTATTCAGTATACAGCAAACGACGTAGGCAAGGTGCGTGGTTCCTAAACTCGCTCGAATTGATGGTTATTTCCATTTGTTCCATAAAATTGCTATTGTAACGGTCTGCAGGTGGGACACAGTAGGCAAAATTCGGACATATCAGCGCCAGGAGCAGCACACAAACCACTGTCTCTTTGAAGGAGCCCTGCGACTTTCGATTGATATGCCAGCATCGGAATCGCTTGCCTATCTGATCATATTTTAAGATCACGTAAGCAGGTAGCACCTCCTCGGTAAGCTTGCCAGGTATACGGCCAATAATTGGCGATTTGCTATGCAAATCCGATAGTAGCGGGAGAGACATGATAATGGCGATTGCCTCCCAGAGACGCAAGTGTGTACTTGGTAAGCACAGGACCTGGATGCTAGGATAGTCTCCAAGCAGCGAAACTGCAGTGGAACGCTTGATATCCCAGGTCATGGGAGGCAATTCCCGCGCGGCTGCATTGGGCCCAATGCTCAGCAGGAACTGTAAGTATTCCTTGTCAGTTGCGAATACGCTATCCACAAGTCCGTCGTAACACTTAAACTTAACATACTGCAACTTTGGGTGGCTGGTAGGTGTAAATAAACTATGCTCCACGAACATAGTAATGTCGTCCTTATCGGCTCTCAGGTCCAGGTACTCGAGTGTGTCTGCATTTTCCCTGAAGATTACATCGTCGCCAAACGGATAGTTGTCCATCGTTAAATGCCAAAGTCTGAGGAATGGCACCAAGTCGGGGAACACTGGCTTCCCCCTTCCATAGTGTTCAGAATAGTGCTTGAGCTTCAATACGCGCAAGCGGGGGTACTCAGCATAGTTTCCATAAGCGTCCTTGAAAAGTCCGGTAGCATCTCCGTACCCGCGAGTTTCGATGACAAGAGACTGCAAAGTCATCGCACTCTGCCATGCCAGCTGCGCAATAGGATCGATACTCCGAGACTCGATGTCAGTGTGCACCAGGTTGGAGACACTGTCTGCTAATATATCAACAGGTCCAGCCTCACTGCGAATCCTGTGCACAACGCGGGGAGTAGACTGAAAGAGCCGGACCAACAAGGATTGGAAATACTGTGTCTCGGGAAACCTGTCAACATAGATATTTCCACACTCTACTTCGATTTCGCGAACCATGGGCGCCATCTTTTTGAGCTGTTGTATAAACGCGTTCAAATTAGCATCCACCTTGGCCGCCTCCTCTGCCTCGTACCATAGCTGTTGATGCTCCTGCGAATGCCACGGCTGATCTGGCAACTCATACTGTTCGCCATAAAAATCCATTTTCTGGGCATGAGATGTGTAGAAAATGACCTTGAGCTTGCAGGCTTGCGAAAACGTGCAATTCTTGCACGGCACCTTGGATAGCCCTCTCACCACCCTGCCATAGAAGACGCTTGGTTTGTCCAGTATTATGCGCACCTCTTGAGACAAATGGTGTGTATACCGGAAGAACTTCCTAAGGCGACGCGACCAGTGATATTCCGCTGCCTCCTTATCATAATAATCGTCGCCACAGAACTTCACCGTGTTCACTCTGTAAAATTTTACTGAAGCGACGGCTCGAAAGTTTTGACTGACCCACATTAGCGGCAACAGCGACAGCTTGTGCTCCTCAGAGTCAGGAGTGACGTCACGAGATAAAATCCGAGTACTGCCAACTAGATGGTCCACGATCATCTGGACGACATGGTATGGCAGTAGCTGAGAGGGTGATAAAGCTTGCATTTGTGTAGACAAGGTAGGCAAAAGGACAAAAGAATAAGTCTGAAGAGTAAAAAATAAAAAATAAGATAAGAGAAGAGAAGAGAAAGCAGCCGCTTCAAGTGGGGACAATGGAGCTATATATACAATGGCCCTGCGAATACGTAATACATGGCAGCAACCGAGCCATAGCAGACACTGAGCCGCCTCTCGAGCCGTCAATATTTCCTTTGGGTCAGCGCATGGGATCAGCAACGATAGTTTTAAGCCACTTACTGAAGCTTGCCTGGATGATTTTAGACAAGACGCTGGCTTATTCGCATCGACGTTGGAAAAAGCTTTACGAGCAATATATACTTGCAAACTTGAGCTTTGCGTCGATTATCCCCACCTCCAATTGTTGGAAATCTATTGACAGCATAAGAATGGATAGACTGGTAATTGCTTTCGAGATGAATAAAGTCCTTAGTCAAGCCGCGACCATGGCAGCATATGATGGAGAGTTGTTAGCTTTGTGGTTAATACTCACACAACCGATAGGATATGAATAGAAAAACTCTGACTGTATTCTATCCAATTATATTTGTTGTAGTACTAGTTCTCTGTTGCTGAAGGTCACAATGTATTGTCTATAGGCTAGCAAAATGTATACATATTTGACAAAGGTTTAATTGAACCGACAATATCAAATTGGTATGTGCTAGAAGTAAGAAACTATTCAATGAAGAAACAGCCACTGTTATTTTATTGAATGCATTATTTGGTTAGAAAAATATAGTTGACCAGTATTAAGCTATAAGAATATAACTGAATGCTACATGCCACCACCTAACAATCAACTTAAAAGAATAATATATTAAATATCGGTATGCAATTACTTGTTGTAAACTTAGTAACCTTCGCCTTCGTTTTCCATGATTAATTTCCAGGCAGCTATAAACTCATCGTAGTTTATCTCTTTACCATCCTTTATCAGGATATATCCTAGGTAATCTTCTATGAGCTCCTTATATCTAGTCGTCCATAGCTGAAATTCGCTTCCTGTAGCAACAACGTAATACATTATAGACGAATGTAACTCTGGGGTTTCCTTATTATTCTCTTTGGCATATTTTATTGTATTCTCTTCACTACAATTGTCCCAAATTACGTAGTATATTTGGCTCTCCTCTGTTAAGCATCCACCAAATACCTCTTCAACCCTGGTTTCGACATCTGCAAATGTCGATCCTTTAGGCACAGTTACTTGCGATTTATCCCCTAGTTTAAAAACGCAAATGTTTCCTGAGTTCATATTACGAAATATAGAATAATAGAGCTATGCTTGCTAGCTATATGACGATGAGAACTGTTTGCCAAAACTACATACAACAGCAGCGGCAGTTATCCTTTTTATAGCATTTGCCATGAACTTATGTGACGATTATGAGCAAAACCCCTCCCTCCAGTCAAGCACCATGTTAGCAGCAAGTATTCGCCTCTCTAGCATGATTCCCTTTGACAGTCAATTTCAAAGAAGGCTTGACTGCCATGACGTAAGAATTGTGATTCCAAAAGCGGAATCAAAGAAAAGAGCAAATCCTTTGCAAGCAATGTAGCGCCAAACGATTGGCTCAGCTACTACGCCCTAATGCGTTGCTGTTGCCAGGGTGTTTTATGGCGTAATCAGATGGATAGAGTGCTCAAGGTGCTCTCGAAGAAAATTGATGCTGACTTGCACTAGATTGCTAATTCTGACGTATTTATTTTTTCTTTTGAACTGAGTTCAAACTCTTTGACATCACTGTCGAAACTTTCCCCTTACCAGGATGAGCCAATCGACTGTAGGCGCTTCCCGGAGAGCTCAAATTATTCGCCAATGACAAGGTTGGTGAAGTTACATCAAAAAAGCAAAAGTTACAATCCAACTTTCAGCCATATTAAATTTTTGTCGGAAAAATAATTGGCTATTTTTTTAAGCTCGCAAACTATGCTTCGCTTTATACTATTGTTGGCATGGGAGGTAGTCCAGTAAAGTTCAAACCTTGGTTTCCTGCAGCGTTGCCCATGGTTTTGATTCATTGCTTGGCGCAGAACGCAAGCATCTCTGATGGAACCTTCTGAGTCCTTTGCAGTACGTTGGGCACCTCAATAAATGTCAGAGTCATGCCCATGACAAAGTGTATGTCTATATGGCAATGGAACATCCACACGCCTGAATTGTCAGCCCTGAACCTCAATTTGACGTACTGGGAAGGAAGGATAAGAACAGTGTCTCGTTTAGCCGGAACGCTGCTGTTCTTGACTACTGGGAACGCAGTCGCATTGGTGGGAGTAGAGGGTTCAGTAGGTCCGTACTCGGTTATCAAGAACGCGTGGCCGTTCGGATGCAACGGATGCGGCACATCTTTGGAATTTTGAATAGCCAGTTCAATGACCTCGTTGTGCTTAAGTGCGATGGCGTGAGCTTGTGGACCATACACTCACTCAACCGTTCAATTCCATGGCGCGCATGCTTAGCGCAGTGTACAGTGTTGGAGTCATTGGCGACGCGTATGTAATGCTGTTAAAGTGATTGAAATCCCGGCCAGTCGAATAGAAACCTATGGCAGCGGTCAGCTCGGGTTCTTGGCCAAGAGAGTGAGGATCGATATCATAGACTCATTTATACAAGTCATCGTAGGAACCTGCTTGAATAAACGGCGCACCTTCTTAGTACATTATATCGCCGATAATATGCATGGAGAAATGCCGGGCTCCACTGGAATGAACCTGCTGTACATGGTAACATTGAACCAATAGTTAAATAAGCTGGTTGTGTGGGCCGTTACTAGCACGGAATAACGCTGTGTACTGACTATCAACTTTGACTACACGCATAACGTGTCCCTGGGGACTAAATTGGAAACACCTTGTTGACGACATGTTGATCAAACACAAATGATGGGAACTACCAGGCTGAAAACGAATGGGCTTGGTGAGATCCAGAGTAGGCTTCACACGCCCAGTAACCATCCCAGATTGTCAATTCTAAACAATGGTTTGTGCCACAAATTCACTATACCTCCAGTTAATTAGTTTATTTTTAACTATACAGGTGGGAATGTGCGCTATTGAATGCCACTTTGTCTCTAAACTGGGAGACGTGAGAAATACACGAGTTAGTTTGTTGTCGTGTGGCTTACGAGTATGAGAAATGCTTTGTCATTTGGCTTGAAGTGCAAACAACTTTTCTCTTACTCTTTCCTTTGTCAATTCTAGCACGACTATCTACATCTGTAGCACTTTTTTTTTTTTACGAAAATGGTACCCGACTGGCCAGCTGATGTATCAAGCGGGGGTAATGTCTTTGAGCTCTGCCCTTTTGAACAAATCCGTAATACCTACATGGTTATCCAGTACGCGCTGCTTTACCGCAATACAGATCTATTGCAAGAGCGAGGTACTCATCCATTTTCCTCTATCCAGGCTGCCTTTGAGCGTCTACTTGATCTGTACCCAATCTTGCGCGGCCGCCGAGTAAAGCTACCTGATCGTACCATCATTGCTACTAGCGATAACACCAAGCATGAACCGCTGTTTGAGATTATCGACGCTTCTCAGATGACAGTCGACGAGTTTGATAAGGTCAAGTTTCATCGTGACCAGTGGCCAGAGGAGGTTGACAAGGCGCTAAAGAGTAGAACAGTCGACGTCGACAGACTTATCGCCGGCACGGTTGTTAGCTTTGCCGACGGGTATCTAGTGGGACTATCGGTATCGCATATCGTTGCTGATGGAGTAGGTGCTTACCTTATCTTGCGACAGTGGGCGTCTCTAGCACAAAAACTGGCAGCGAACGACGACATGTTAGCAATTCCTGATTCGCCTATCGACTTTGACCATCCTGCATTTTGGGCCAAGCTGGAGACACATCCACATACGCCTCATCCATTTGTCGAGTACGCTAGTAGGCTAGACTTGGGCAATTTGACTGCGCTCCAAGCTAAGATTGCCACTTGGCATAAGACGGGCTCTTTTAATGGCGGCGATACTTTGGCGACACGTGTGCTGTGTGTATCGCCAGCGGCGATCGATGCTATTGCTAACGAGTACAACATTCCAAGCGACAGTCGTCCAGCGGTACATGGCGCACAAATTTTGTATGCCTTGATGTGGCAGCGCTATGTAGCTACCGTGATTGAGATGCAAAGAGAGTCAGAGACGGCCTATACCCTACCTGTGTTTCTCATGATAGTGGGCAGCTTACGTCAAATGACGCCGGCGCCAGACTACGTCGGCAACGCCTTTGGTACGGTTTTGGTTCCTTGCGATACTAGGGATGTGTTGACTCTGCCGGTTATTGACTTGGCCCGCCTTGTCAAAGAACACTTGCGCCAACTTACGCCTGGTGGAAGTGCCCACTATGTAAACGAGGCGTGTAAAGGAGATGGTAACTTCCTTACAAAAAACGTGTACTTGTGCAATCGGGCCGAGTCGCAAGTAAGTATTTCAAATATCTCTAGGCTGGAGTTTTTTGACACTAGCTTTGGTCACGGCAAGCCAATTGCGTTTCACTTTGGCTCAAACCTGGCGGAAGGCACGATGGCCTGGATGCCCAACGCGGACGGCGGCATCGATATACACTATGGCCTGAAGGACGGTTTTTACAATGTCTTGAAGTGCGATTCGGTTTTAAACAAGTTTATCGAGTTTATCGATTAAGTTTACTATTATAAAGATTTTTTTTTAGCATTATTCCCTTTATTTTCTCCAGAAATCTGCTAGTACAAAGCAATACTAGATTCAGTACTTTGTAGCACTACTTGAGCTATTTTCCTTTAGCACTTTGGTATCTTTTAAAGGGTGGCGATTGAAACAGAGTAAAGAAGCATAAACTCACAAGAGCTGTAATTATTTAGGCTGAGAGATTGCATTCTGACAAAGCAAGTTTAGAAAGAGCGCAAAAAGTGGCAAAGAGCCTACAAAAGCTACATTTCGCAAATGCTCAAAGATAATTGGCATTGTACTATTGCTTTCTGTTTTTAGCTAGCCATCCGACGTATGGCAAAGAGTAAAAGGCGTCTCTCGCATATAATGGCAGGGGAATGGAGGTGCTTACATGAAATAAACAACAAAACTCTTCTCGTCATCTTGCATTTCAATTTCTATATTTTTTTTACCATTCTAACGCTACTCTTTTGTCATACCACTTGTAAGTTATTAGTAAACATCAGCTATGCGTCTGCCTGTGCTTGCCACCGTTTGGGCAACAGTTCTTACTTCAGCCCTTGGCCAGCCCTCAGAGGATGGCCACGCATCCAGCCTTTCCAAACGCTTGAATTCTGGCTCAACTCTTACTCGCAAGGATTTTGACTCCATCGTCCAGATCGGCCTCAATAACAAGAATGTTGCCATTGAAGGGTGTGTTGGTGTTTTGATTAGCCCCTGGCACGTTCTTACGCAAAACGTCTGTCTATACCCAGACCCTTACATCACTACGCCCAACTACGCAAACATGACTGTTACGATTGGAAAGACCGCTTCTGACAACACAAAGACGTTGTACAAGTTTACTGTTTCGGGAATCCTCGGAGGTGACCAACTCGCTAATGAAAAGGTATCCAGCAGGCTTGCCATTTTGATATTGAATAAGGAAGTCAAGTCCAACATTGTCAAGCCTGCCAAGCTCTATGGCGGAGACTATAAGACAACTACGCCTGCCATGCTGATTGGACTCGCTACTTCGAGCACTGGCAACTCCACTGCATCCCTCAAAAAGATGCGCTATGAAAACGTTGCCATCTTGAGCAACTCTTATTGTCAAGGAGCGAACCGTATTTACGATGAAGTTGGTGAAATGTGCACTCTCGTAAAGGGGAGCCTAAATACCTGTAAGGGTGACTTTGGTGCACCAATTTTTACCGAGGTTGACAATGACGGTAGCACAGTCGAGCCAGTTGAACAGCCAGAGGGCTCGAAACCTTCCAAGTCCCCGGCTAAGGCTAAGGCTTATGCACTGCTTGCACTAACTACTGATTCTGTTCTTCCGGGCAAAACAGCACCGCCAATGGGCTGCTCTCTAACAGGGTCTACTGGGTATTACACGTGGGTGTACCCATTTATCAACCAGATTGCGGCTCTTATCGACGCTGATTTAAAAAACATAACGCTGGTGAATAACACTCTAAGCTCGACGACGGACCCGTTCTTGCATCCTGATATGGTCACTACGCAGTATGGTGGAATCGCCAAAACTGCATCGCTTTCAGCTGCTGCACTGCTGGTTTGGGCAGCGGCGGCAATGTTTTAAGTGCATCTTTTTTACAATAGTACTTTTTCTCGCGTTTTCTTAAAAGAAACTGCATTCGCGAATACGTCAAAGAACACATCAAATGCTTTGAAAGGTGCTTTTTGGAGGTGGCGACAAAAGAGTATCCTGTAAACACATCTTTGAAGACGCGCGCACAAAGGGATTTCTGGTGGCTTTTTGTCTTTTGCTTGGCGTCGTCCCACTCACCTACTTTGGGCGGTAGGAGGGCAAAGCAAGTTCAGAGCGCTTCTTGGTTCTTGTTTAAACAATTTTCCACCTGCTGTTATTCTTGCTTATCCATTTCGTTTTATTCGTGGTTTATCTTTGTTTATAGCGAATCCACAACTGTTTCAACAATGCTTCCTAGATTAGCTTCTGTCTTTACCTTTGCTTTAGCGTGTAAGGCGATGGCCACACCAACAATAGAAACTAGCACTAAAAGCTTGAACAAGCGCATAAACGCCGGTGGTATTTTCAAATCACAGGGCTTTGACTATATCGTGTTTATTGACCGTGGAAGCAATGCGAATGATATCAGCGGCTGTACTGGTGTCCTAGTTGGTTCTAGATTTGTACTTACGCAACAGTCATGCTTGAGCCTGGATCCAATCAGCGGCACATTCGACTATGCAAATCTGACAGTTGTAATTAGCCATACGGACTCCAATAACATGCGCGTACCTTTTAATGCGCGTGTTTCACGGGTTTACTCAAGCGACCAATTTACAAACGGCAAGTTCCCCAGTAACATCGCACTACTAAGGCTCAACTCTGTAGTTCCGGCAAGCGTGGCGAAACCAGTCCGGATCTATGCGGGCGACTATAAAGCCTCGACTCCCGCCCTACTAGCTGGGTATGCCACGGTTGGTACACGGGACAGCAATGTTCCAGTGACCCAAATGCGTTTCGAGAATATAGGCATACAAAACAATCAGTTTTGCTTGGGCGCTAACCAGCTCTACAATCAGAACACTGACATCTGCTCTCCAGTATTGTCAGGACTAAATACGTGTAAAGCCGATCTCGGTGCGCCTATCCTTGTCCCCGTCGACAATAGTGGAGTAGGCGGCGATAATAGCACTGGTAGTACGTACGCGCTGCTGGCACTTACCTCATCTACTAACAGCATGATGACCCAGGATCCTCAGATGGCCTGCGCGTACACTGGCAATACCGGATTTTATTCGTGGGTATTCCCTTTTATCGACCAAATTGCTACTATTGTAGGCACTAACACCACTCAGCTCATTCTTGTAAACAACACGCAGAGCCAAACGAGCGACGTATTTATGCACCCCGGCGTCGACTTTGGAAAATACACCAGCGACAGTGGACCAAGCATGGCAACTCGTGCCTCTAGCGCTGCCTTGGGGTGTATAACGGTAGTCACTTTAATGCTTGCGACTATGTTTTTATAGAATAGATTTAATCTCGGTTCGGCTCGGTTCAATCCGGCTCGAATATAAATTCTTAATTTTAATATGGCTCCTGGTGATCAAACAATGGTCCCGTGATTAATGTTTGGCTATGTTTGGCGAGGCCAAGCGGGTATCTGGTAGGTCTCAACCTTTGCACGCCTCGAATCTAAAAATTCATATATTTTATAAAAATGGCAAGTATCCATCGTCGTAATTATCGATAAACGAATCCATCAACGGCGACAGCGCAGCGAATCCATCGAAGGATCGAATCCATGGACGAACCAATTTTCGTAAATGGCAACGACAAATTCGAATCCATCGACAAAATTTAAATTTCTAAAAGATTCGAATTTACCTTGTCCGCGAAAAGCGAACGCGCTTTTTACTTACTACGGACCGAGAGTTATTTTGGTGTATGGACCGGGACCGCTGCCAATGGAGGAGTGCAGTTCGATATTGGGACGTTTGTTTTTTTATCCAAGAAACCAGCAACTAATCTGGGTCCAATTCATGGTCGTGTTTATTGTGCTTTTTGTTGTGAGGTTGTTTGTAGGCCAAGCAGAT